>KK899935.1:40614-60663 GCA_000696445.1 Aquilaria agallochum
CATAAAACACATAATAAACATAACCAAATCACTATGAAAGCCCTCCTCAAGCTAATGCTTGGTCTTAGGAGTATTTTAACACTAGTTAGTACTAACTTTGGGCTCTAGAAACCCTCACTTTACTGCCATCATTGTGCACTTCACACTAGGTCACAAAACCTTCAATAAGTGCACTCCCCTCACTAAGCTTGGTTCATCAAGCTCATGGCTATCTTCCAAGCTTAGCCCTAGCTCCATGGATGTTTGAAAATTGCAGAAAACAGTCCACGAGAGCAAGAGAACCCTTACCAAAGTGGGTAGGCCGAAAATCAAGCTTGATCCTTGAAGTATGTAAGAAATAGCTCTAGTTTGCTTCCAGTTGCTTCCTTTTGCCTTCAATTTCAATCAATTGCAAGTTTGAAGGTATGGTGGCTATGGAGGAAGTATAGCTATGTTCTTGCACTGGGGGAGGATGAAAATGAGAGAGGGATAAGTGATTTGGCCACTTAAATGGCCCTAAATGAGATTAAGGGCACCAAAACACACTTAAACAAGCTTAACCTTGCTTTATGTCATTTTTCTTTTCACTAATTATGGTTTCTTTGTATTAAACTCATTGGTACACATGTGCCCACCATTGTTGACTAATTATCAAGCCTTGGCTGCCTCCCCTATGGTGGGAAAACTCCAAATTGCTCCATTTCACTTAAGTCAAAAAATGTACACATCATAAGGCTTACACTAGGACACTTAGGTCCTTTATGCCTTTTTGTGTTTTCTTTGTCTGTAGTTGTCTTCCATGAGCAATTTGGTCCTCCAATAACACTTTCATACTATTCATATCCTTCTCATAACTCTCAAAATCTCTTTCTTGAGAGTTTTATGATTGAGTACTTGAGTTTCCAAAATCTTACAAAAAAGTCCATAGGTTGCTTGACAAACAAGCAATCCTTAAGGCTTTTCTTGAGGGCCAATTTACCAACTTGGAACACTTTTAAAGAGGTGTTGATCATGCCTTTTACCCCCCACACTTCAATCACTATGGTGAGAATTACACAATATAATGGTTTTTAGCCATTATGACACACTTGTAATTCTCCCATTTTGTGATTTGGTAACACTAGGGCACACACATATAGATATACACACATGTCTGCTAGTGCACACCTAAGTAGGCCTACTATGCATGGGCCTACATACCTACCTACGCATACTTACATGCACTCCATAGGTACCTTATAGACACCAAGGTAAGTCTACTCAAGTGCACTCATAAAATTAACACATTAAGCTTGCAACCTAACTTGTTAAACTTACAACGTAACCTGTTAAACTAGAAATATAATAGGACCTCATTTAAGGGGTTTAATTAGTAACTTTTACCTAAGTCGTACCTAGTTAATAATTAAATCTGGGGTTAAGTATGCTAGTTGTCATGCTCTAATTCACCCTATGGAACTAAAATTGGTATTAACCTCCGAAAGGGATTTGGGTAGGCGTGAAGTTGGGCTAATAGAGTTGGTATCAGAGCTAAGGTTGAATAGGATGTAAATGGTCTATTAGGTCAAATTCGACTATGAAAAATGTATTTGCACTACATTTATAGAAATGATGACCAAAGGTAGAGAAGAGAAAGGGAAAATCAATTAAATGTTAGGGCTGATCAAATGAATGATCAATAGCCTGAGAATGAAGAGGTGGCTGAAAGTACAACCAGACCATCTAATTGGGCCAAAAAGCCTATGTCTGCTGTGCAAGGTCAACAAAGGATGGAACATATGATGCGAATGATGCAAGCAACCCTTGCACATCTTGTAGTAGGTATGCAAACCCTTACTAGCTATCAGGCCTAGGCATCTTGAGGTGTTATGGTTGTAGAACAACAAGAAGATGAAAGAGTGGGAAGGAGGCCATGAAAGGAGCCAATAAGAGAATAGCAAGTTAGTAGATATGAAGTAGATGAAGAACGAGAATGAGATGTTGAGAGAAGGAATCCAAGGGGTAGAAAGCTGAGGTCAGAAATTAAGAGAAGTAGTGAAAATGGAAAAGGGTAGCAGATAAAGCACTAATGCTGGGAGAATGGAGCCTGTTTCTGAAAGCTCCAAAGAGTTAGTTTCTAAGGGAAAATCCAAGACCCCTGAACGAGGAAGAGAAAGACCAAGAAAGAAGGTTTAAGGGAAGGCTAATTAGAAGGCTTTCTAGCACTTAAACACCTATTGTTTAAAGGTAGTCTTAATCTAGATGAGGCTGAGTTTTGGATATACCAGATAAACAAGCTATTTGAAAGAATCAAGGTTTCATCCACCTAGAAAGTGTTACTAGCTACTTTCAAGCTAGAAGGTAGTGCAGAACTCTGGTGGAGAATTAACACAGCCCCTCAAGGCCCTGCCTAGGAAACCTATGAGAACAAGTCTCATGTTGGTTGAATTTGGCTAATTAATTATGTGCACCCTAGTTAAAACTTTATGCTACTAGTTATTTAACCTAGGAATACAATTATATAGGCAAGAGTTTCTTTGACTTAAGCAAGTAGAAAATCATGAAACATGTATATAGCCTAGGCATTTTCGATGAAAATAGATGTTCAAAGAGTCAAAGCGTACAAAGTCTTTATAGCATCAACATTAATCCTAAACATAATTAACCATATGTGGGCATTTAAACAATGGTAGACTATGCCCTACACCCAAAGGTAGTGCTAGAGTCCAAAAATCTATTCATACAAATTGGAGGCTACTATCATACATCATGTATATACAAGACTAGTACCACTGAGATCCAAACAACTAGGTTCTACCTTAGATAAGAAATCTCGGTGGTAAGCCTCATTGATCCTCTATGGCTAAGAAAACTGTAGTTAGTACAATAACAACTTAACTTTCAAGTAGCCAAATAACTAGAATCTCATGGATTCCCAAATCAAAATACTTGTAACAGAAGCTACTAGGACAATCCTTAATGATTGCTAGGTCTATCAATCATAGTATCTACATAACATGAAACTAAGGGAGTGAGAATCTCATGATTCTCAATAAGGGATCTTCGACCTGCAAGGAAAACACTGAGGACAACACATATATATGTATATGTAATCTACCGCAATCTCATACAGTGTGAGGCTAAACCTATGCACACATATTTTAGTCCCTCATGACTTATCCTCTGCCTAGTCCTCCTATGGATGTTATTCCGTACTTAGTGAGTTCTAGCCCCTAACTCGGTACTATTAAGCCCTAGATTTCTGACACAATAAGTTTAATTTTCCCTTTATTGTTGTGCAGGTGAACATGGTGGATGCACCTCACTTCAGTTCAAGGAAACTCATTAGGTGTAGTAACCCTCCACATAGTGCCTCAAGTCCTTAGACATGGCTAGTAACTTGCATACTAAGCTTTCACCTTAAACCCTGACCAAGAGTGCACTGTGTTCTAACTTGTTAGCACCACACAAAAATAGAAGAATTACAAGTGTGTCAGAATAGCTAAAAACCATTATATTGTGTAATTCTCACCATAATGCTTAAAGTGTGGGGGGTAAAAGGCTTGATCAACACCTCCTTAAAAATGTTCCAAGTTAATAACTTGGCCCCCAAGAAAAGCCTTAAGGATTGCTTGTTTGTCAAGCAACCTATGGACTTTTTGGAAAGATTTTGGAAATTCGGGAACTCAATTACTAAACTATCAAGAAAGAGACTAGGAGAGTGTCGGAAGGATATGAATGGTATGAAAGTGCTATTGGAGGACCAAATTGCTCATGGAAGAAAAGTTTGGACAAAGGAAACATTAAAGGCATTAAGGACCAAAATGTCTTAGTGTAAACCTTAAGGTGTTCAAGCTTTTGACTTAAGTCTAAAGGTACAATTGTGGGGTTCTCCAACCATGGGGGAGGCAGCCAAGACTTGATAAATAGTCAAAAATTTTGGGTACACGTGTACCAATGTGTTTGAGACAAAGAAACCATAATTAGTGAGAAGGAAAATGACATAAAGCAAGGATAAGCTTGTTAAGTGTGTTTTGTGCCCTTAAGCTCATTTAAGGCCATTTAAGTGGCCAAATCACTTATCTCTCTCTCATTTTGGGCATTCTCTAGCCCAAGAACATAGCCACATTTCTTCCATAGCCACCACACCTTCAAATTTTCAATTGATTGAAATTGAAGGCAAAAGGAACTAATTGGAAGCAAACTAGAGCTTTTGCTTGAGTACTTCAAGGATCAACTTCAAATTCCACCTACCCACTTTGGTGAGGGTTATCTTGCTTTCATGGGTTGTTTTCTATATTTTCAAGCAACCATGGGGCTAGGGCTAAGCTTGGAAGAGAGCCATGAGCTTGATGAACCAAGCTTAATGAGAGGAGTGCACTTATGGAAGGTTTTGTGATGTAGCATGAAGTGCACAAATATGGTAATGAAATAAGGGTTTCTAAAGCCCAATCTTAGTACTAACTAGTGTTAAAATCCTCCTAAGACTAAGCATTACCTTGAGGACGGCTGCCATAGTGATTTACTTAAGTTTATTATGTGTTTTATGGACTAATCTATGGTATATGTTGCTGTTGCATTTCATGTGTTTGTTGGTTGTGAATGGCTGCTGCATTTGGTTGTTATATCTTGTATATATGCATTATGGTTTTTGTGTCTTAGTGTCTTTAGATACAGGTTTTAATGATGGTTACATTGCCTATTGAATCCAAGTGCTACCTTTACTAACTTTCTCAATGAAACTTCCTCCCCTCAAATCTTTCTTTCAGGTCCAGCTGAAAGATCACCTTTGAAATAACCCTTGTAGTTTAAGTTTTGCCTTGAATTTTTAGGAACTTAAACTTCCATATGTCTAGTTATGATATGATAAGTTTGGTGTTGTGCAGTAGCTGTGTAGCATCCTGTTTCTGGAGTCAATTGTGTCTTAGGAACTCTTATAACCTAGGGTACATATTTAGCTTAGTTAAGACCATATTGTAATGCATGTATTCATGTACATGTAGTGTTTGTAAAATGAGACAAGTATGTGAACATTTGAGTAATGTTTTGGGTATGTAAGTGATGTGGTGCAGAGTTGCCTAAGTGTGAATGATAGGCTGCTTAATTGTAAATTATGTTTTGGCCACATAAAATTGCTAGATGCAAGAGCATGTAATTATTATGTGTAATGAACATATATGGGGTAGCTTTGGAGGGCTTTCCCCTTGTGAATGAAGTGTTTGCACACTTACGAAATTTTGTATGGGCAAATTGGTCATAAAGTGAGCAAAAGTTTGACTCTACACTTAAAGTTCTATATCTCCCTATGTAGGAGAAATATTTGTATGAAATTTCTACCACACCTAGAGAACATCTAGTAGTTGAATTGGGATTTGGAATTTCAGAATTTGGAGCCCTGTAGCCAAAGATATGATGTTTCAAAGTTAGCTAAGTTACTGTTTATTTGTTCAGAATTTTGTAACCAACTTAAAAAATCCATAACTTTGTCCATAGGTGTGCTATTGATATAAAACAAAATTCCTTGGTTTTCTCTAAGTCTCTACTTGATAATGGAGCAAATAATATAGGGGGTACATGGCTAGAATGACACAGTTTATTAGTGAAAGTTACAGATGCAGTGGCTGGTCACTTGAACTTAACAACATTGCCTAATGTGTAGTAGCCAAGATTAAGACTTGTGATAGTGTTTTCCTTCTTTGCTGCCATGGTGTGCATAAAATGTGAATATGTGTGTGATGGTTGGACCAGTATGCATGTGTTTACATAGTGCCCAAGAGGGTCACTTGGGCATGCACACTAAGGGTAGTGTTCTGATGGCCTATAGAACATTACCAATCCTGGGCGTCTAAAAGCACAATTTTTGCACCATAATTGGACAACCCCAAAGTGGGTAACAGAAGTTGGTATCAGAGCATGGTTCGTACATGTACATAGCATATTATTGCATTGCATGCATCTATACACATGAACTCAGTTTGGTCAGCTCCTAGTGTCAAATACCATTCAAATACCTATGATATTTATATGTGCTCCATGATGAATCATTAATGCAGGAATAAACATGGTTCCCAGAAGGAGAGGGGAACTACCCCGAAGGCCTCCTACTGATTTTGGACAACAAAAAAATGGACAGAATAGAAGGAATTAGGGGCAACAGGGGGTTCTAAACCCTAAAGTGCCTCAGGTTTGGTTAGAGCGTCAAAGGAACTTGGCACTAATATATGAAAACTTAATGAGGCTGATTCAAGCACAACAGTAGGGAGTCCAAGTAGCTCGAGCAGAACAAGTATAGGATGCACAGCAGCAACTAGAGGAGGATACTAGGAACACATCTGAATATGTTCTTTTTGGAAGCTTGGATGACATAACTAATGAAACTGTTGAAGAGGAAGATGAAGATTGGAGAAATCCAAGAGCAAGAAGACTAAGGTCTGAGATTGGTCAGGTATCTAAGACTAATCCCTCAGTCTATGATCATTCCTCCACTAAGAATGAGATTGAGGAAGGCCATGAGAGAAGATCCAGGAGAAGGTAGAGAGATCATAGAGAGCATCACCATATATCACAGATCCAGGAGTCAAAGATCAGAGGATTTAGAAGGCCTTGATGAAGTCAGACTGTTGGAGATGTTCCAAGGCCTAAGACCTCCACAGTTTGATGGAAGAGCTGGGCCTGAGAGAGCTGAGCAGTGGTTAATCTTCATAGAAAAGATGTTTGAGAGGATGCCACTCAGCTCCACCAAGAAGGTGTCACTGGCTACTTACAACTTGGTAGGCAATGCAGAGATGTGGTGGAGAAACACCAGAGATAGGTATGCTTTCTAGAAGGGTAGTAGTCCAGGAAGAGATATTGAGATGAGCTGGCTAGAATTTACACAGCTATTCCAGGAGTAGTACATCAGTGATGCGATCAAGGATATAAAGCAAGCTGAATTTGATGCTCTAAGGCAGGACAACCTCAGTGTCCTAGAGTATGAGCACAAATTCAATTAGTTGGTGAGGTATGCTCCTCAGTATCATGGACTGGAGGAGTTAAAGGTTAAAAGATTTTTTAGAGGCCTAAAGTCAGATATTAGAATGGCTATTAGACCTTTTGGAGTAGTTACATACTACTAGAAAGCAGTGCAAAAAGCTCTACTAGTAGAGCAAGAGGAGTATAAGGCTAACTACTTTCCCAGTGGACCAGGGGAAAGCATCCAGCCAGGAGGCAAGCAGAAGAGGCCACCACATGGCAAGGGAATTGCCAAGAATTCTCATCTTGGTGGTGAGGGCAAGGTTAAAAGGAGGTTCCCTAGCCTAAGGTGCCCTAAGTGCAAGAAGTTTCATGGAAAGAAACATTGCTGTTTTGACACCCAAGCATGTCTAAGATGTGGATCCATGGATCATTGGATCAAAGACTGCCCATAGACTCAATGGAGGCCAGAAGACCACGGTCAAGTAAGGCCTATTGGGGCAGGACCTAGAGGGGGAGCACATAGGGAGGGACAACAGAGGCCAGTTCCTCTAGTTCCTCGACCTCTAGTGCAGAAAGCTAGCAAAGTCTTCCAAGTGCAGAGGCTAGAGACATCAGAGCGGGGAGGAGCACTAAGAGGTAGCATTTACCTTAATGGTATGCTTGTTAGTGATCTATTTGATACTGGCGCTTCTATGTCTATAGTGGCTAGGAAATTTGTTGATGCCATAAAATTGCCTACTGAAATCATGCCTAGGATATCCTTAGTGAAAACAGCAGGTAGTCAATGTCTTTTCACTAATGACCTAGCTAAAGATTGTGAGCTAGTTGTAGGAAAGACTAAGGTTATGACTAGTCTGCTAGTGTTTGACATTCTTAAGTATGATTTAATGTTGGGTATGAATTCTCTTGCTATGTATAACATAAGAATTGATTGTGCTAAGTGGGAAATCACATTGCCTAATGGTGAAGTGCATGCATTAGTGAATTCTAAGTAATTAGTGTATGTAATGCATGGCATGGAGCTAGAGGTATTAGATGAGATACCTATGATTTCTGAGCATCATTACTATTATGCATTGAATGAATTGTATTGTGAAGAGGAAGTGGCTAGGATACCTGTAGTGAGAGACTTTCCACAAGTCTTTCCTAAAGACCTACCAGGTATTCCTCCACTACGGGAGATTGAGTTTGAAATCAAGCTGCAACCAGAAGCTCGTCCAATATCCCTACATCCTTACAGAATGCCTATCATAGAGATGAATAAGCTGAAGAAACAACTTGATGAAGTTCTTGAAAAAGGGTGCATAAGGCCAAGTGTTTTACCATGGGGGGCTCCCGTTCTCTTTGTAAAAAAGAGGGATGGATCTTTGAGACTATGCATTGACTACAGGGATCTCAATTCAGTGACTATCAAGAACAAGTATCCACTCCCTAGGATTAAGGATCTTTTTGATCAACTCAAAGGAGCTAATATCTTCTCCAAGATAGATTTAAGATCTGGATACTTCCAGTTGGGAGAAAAGGAAAAGGACATTCCTAAGACTGTATTTAGGACTAGATATGGGCATTATGAGCACGTAGTCATGCCATTTGGTTTGACTAATGCCCCAGTCGCTTCCATGGACCTGATGAACAGGGTGTTCAGGCCACATCTAGACAAATTTTTGGTTGTGTTCATTAATGACATTGTAGTGTATTCCAAGGATGAAAATGAACATGAACATCATCAGAAGATTGTCCTAAAGACTATATTTGAATATAAGCTTTATGCCAAGTTATGAAAGTGTGAATTCTAGATAAGAGAAGTGTCTTTCCTAGGATACATCATAGATGCACAAGGCCTTAAGGTACACCCTGAAAATGTCAAGGCAATGCAAGAGTGGGAAAGTCCAAAGACTGTGAAGGAAATCAGAAGTTTCCTAGGATTAGCTGGATACTACAAGGGATTTGTATTAGGCTTTTCCATGATTGCTTCAATTCTTACACATTTAACTAGTAAGGATCAAAGATTTGAGTAGACTGAAAAGTGTGAAAAGAGTTTCTAGAAGCTCAAGTAAAGGTTGATTGAAGCTCCAATATTGATTCTTCCTGATCCAAGTAAGCCCTACATCATATATACAAATGCATCTAGATTTTGGTTAGGTTGTATGCTTATGCAAGACAGAAATTTCATTGCTTATGGGTCAAGGTAGTTGAGACCCCATGAGCAAAATTATCCTACCCATGACCTAGAACTGGCAGTAGCAATTTTTGCTCTGAAGCAATGGAGGCATTACTTGATGGGAAGTTCCTTTGTGATCTACACTAACCATAAGAGCCTAAAGTTCTTGTTCGCTCAGAAATAGTTGAACATGAGGCAAAGGAGGTGGATAGAATACATCAAGGACTATCACTACTATATAGAGTACACAGAGGGCAAAGGCAATCTAGTAGCAGATGCCTTGAGCAAAAAGTACAAGGGTCTTCTGAAAGGAGGATCCATAACTGATTATGATGAGCAGAATAGTCTACTATGCCTATGGCATAAGTGGGAGGAAACCCAAATTTACACATTCACAATTCGGTCTACATGGATTAAAGCAGTCAGAAAGGCATAGGAGACAAATCTTGATCTCAAAAAGATTTCGGGAGAGGAAAAAGGTTCCTTGTATCAATCTTTTCCCTACAAGAAATGATTACTATATTTCAAGGGGCGAATCTATGTACCAAAAGGAGAAAAGGCTAGGGATGAAATACTTGAAGAAGCTTACACAAGCAAGTTGAACATCCATCCAGGAAGTGAGAAAATGTATAAAGATTTGAAGACTCACTTCTGTTACCACCTCACAAAATGGGAGAATTATAAGTGTGTCATAATGGCTAAAAACCATTATATAGTATAATTCTCACCATAGTGATTGAAGTATGGGGGATTAAAAGCGTGATCAACACCTCCTGAAATGTGTTCCAAGTTGGTAACTTGGTCCCCAAGAAAAGCCTTAAGGATTGCTTGTTTGTCAAGCAACATATGGACTTTTTTGTAAGGTTTTCAAAATTCGGGTACTCAATTGCAAAACTCTCAAGAAAGAGACTTGGAGAGTTATGGGAAGGATATGAATGGTATGAAAGTGCTATTGGAGGACCAAATTACTCATGGAAGACAAGTTTGGACAAAGGAAACACTAAAGGCAATAAGGACCTAAATGTCCTAGTGTAAACCTTAAGGTGTTCAAGCTTTTGACTTAAGTCTAAGGNAATAACACAGACATACTTCCTCCATAGCCAGCACAACTTCAAACTTGCAATTGATTGAAATTGAAGGCAAAAGGAAGCAATTGGAAGCAAACTAGAGCTATTTCTTGGATACTTCAAGGATCAAGCTTGAATTTCAGCATACCCATCAAGGTAAGGGTTCTCTTGCTCTCATGGTTTTTTTTCTGTATTTTCAAATATCCATGGAGCTATGGCTAAGCTTGGAAGAGAGCCATGAGCTTGATGAACCATGCTTATTGAGGGGAGTGCACTTATTGAAGGTTTTGTGACCTAGTGTGAAGTGCACAAAGATGGCAGTAAAATGAGGGTTTCTAGAGCCCAAAAGTTAGTACTAACTAGTGTTAAAACCCTCCTAAGACCAAGCATTAGCTTGAGGAGGGCTGGCATAGTGATTTATTTATGTTTATTGCATGTTTTATGGACTATGGTTGTTGTTGCTGCTGCATTTCATGTGTTTGTTGTTTGTGTTTGGCTGCTGCATTTAGTTGATGTATCTTGTATATATGCATTGTGGTTTTTTTTTTAAGTGTCTTTGGATGCAGGTTTTAATGATGGTTACATTGCCTATTGAATCCAAGTGCTACCCTTACTAAGTTTCTCAATGAAACTTACTCCCCTCAATTCTGTCATTTCAGGTCCAGCAGAAAGATCTCCTTCAAACTAACCTTTGTGGTTTGATTTTTGATCTGAAATTTCAGGTACATGAACTTCCATATGTCTAGTTATTATCTGGAAATTTTGGTGTTTTTAGGATCATATTTGGTATTTTTAATAGTGGTACTTATTGTGTTGTGCAGCAGCTGTCCAGCATCCTGTTTCTGGAGTCCATTGTGTCTCAGGCACTCCTGTAACCTAGGGTGTGTATTTAGCTGATTTAAGACCATATTTTATAGCATGTATGCATGTATATGTATTTTATGTAAGATGAGAAAAGTATTTGAACATTTGCGTAATGTCCTGGCTATGTAAGTGATGTGGTGCAAAGCTGCCTAAGTGTGAATGATAGGCTGCTTACTGGTAAATTCTGTTTTGGCCACATAAAGTTGCTAGATGCAAGAGAATGTAATTAATATGTGTATTTTACATGTATGGGATAGCCTAGGAGGGCTTTCCCCTTGTGAATGAAGTGTTTGCATGGTTTGGAAAAATTGTATGCGCAAAATGGTCCAAAAGTTGCCAGAATTTCGACCATGTACCTAAAGTTTAATATCTCCCTGTGTAGAATGAATCTTGGTATGAAATTTTGAACACACCTAGAGAAAATCTAGTGGTTGAACTGGAATTTCGAATTTCTGGATTTGGATCCTTGTAGCCAAAGATATGATGTTGAAAAATTGGCTGAGTTATTGTTCATTTGGTCAGAATTTCGTAACCAACTTCAAAAATCGATAACTTGGTCCATAGGTGGGTTATTGATGTAAAAAAAATTCCTCGGTTTTCTCTAAGTCTCTACTTGGTAATGGATCAAATAAAACATGGGGGCATGAGGCTAGAATGATACATTTTATTAGTGGAAGTTACACGTGCAGTAGCTGGCCACTAGAACTTAACAAGATTGCCTAATGTGTAGAAGCCAAAACTAAGACTTGTGCTAGTGTTTTCCTTCTTTGCTGCCATGGTGTGCATGAAATGTAAATATGTGTGTGATGGTTGGACCAATATGCATGTATTTACATAGTGCCCAAGAGGGCCACTTGGGTATGCACACTAAGGGTAGTGTTCTGATGGCCTACAGAACATTACCAATCCTGTGAGTCGAAATGCGCAGTTTTGGCACCATAACTGGACTACCCCGGAGTGGGTAACAACTTCTATTGGCCGAACATGAGGAGAGACATATTTCCTTATGTCTCCAAATGTGCCACATGCCAGATGGTAAAGGTAGAGCACCAGAAGCTAGCTGGTACCCTACAGACTTTACTTATACTAGTAAGGAAGTCAGGCAACATAACCATGGACGTTTTGACTAGGTTGCCTATGACCAGATTAAGGCATGATACAATCAGGGTCATTGTGGATAGGCTAACCAAATGTGCCCACTTCTTACCTATGAAACTCACAAACTCCCTAGAGAAGTTACCTCAGATGTATGTCCAGGAGATAGTGAGATTACATGGAGTGCCAGATTCCATTGTATCTGATAGAGATCCAAGATTTACAACTCGATTTTGGAGTACTTTTCATAAAGCACTAAGAACCAAAATCCACCTGAGTACTACTCACCACCCTTAGACTGATGGTCAAACTGAAAGGGTGATACAGATATTGGAAGACATGCTTAAGAGCTGTGTGTTGGATTTCAAGGGTGAATGGGACCAACACTTTCCATTGGTGGAATTCTTTTATAATAATAGTTACCAAAGCACCATTGGCATGGCACTTTATGAAGCATTATATGGAAGAAGGTGCATGACACCCCACTGTTGGGTGGAAGCCTTATACAGGGTAGAGTTAGGTACCAAAATTATTGAAGAGACTACTGCCAAAATCAAGAAAATTCAAGAGAGATTAAAGGCAGCCAATGAAAAGACCACGTCCTATGTGAACAAAAGAAGAAGAGACTTGGAATTTGAGGTTGGTGACAATGTTTGGCTGAAAGTTGCACCAACCGAAGGCACTGTTAGATTTGGCAGAAGAACCAAGTTAGCTCCAAGATACATCGGTCCTTATGAGATCTTGGATAGAGTTTGCAAGGTAGCATACAGGTTAGCTCTACCCCCAAGCATGTCAAGTGTTCATAATGTTTTTCATATCAGTATGCTTAAGAAGTGTCTATTGGACACAAAGCATGCTATTATATTGGAAGACATGCAATTGGAACCTAACTTGACATATAAAGAGCAACCTATAGCTATCTTAGCCGAGGATATCGGAAGGTTAAGAAACAAACTTATTTCCATGGTTAAAGTTCAATGCTCAAACCACTCTTAAAGATAAGCAACCTGGGAAATAGAAAAAAACCTTATGGAAAGGTATCCTGAAGAATACCCAAAGCTCAAGGCTATTTTAGAGGACCAAAATGTTTAAGCGGGGGAGTATTGTTACCACCACACAAAAATGGGAGAATTACAAGTGTAGGGGGTAAAAGGCATTATCAACACCTCCATAAAAATTTTCTATGTTAGTAACTTGGCCCCCAAGAAAAGCCTTAAGGATTGCTTGTTTGTCAAGGAACCTATGCACTTTTTTGTAAGATTTTGGAAATTTAGGTACTCAATTGCAAAAATCTTAAGAAAGAGACTTGTAGAGTTATGGGAAGGATATGAATGGTATGAAAGTGATATTGGAGGACCAAATTGGTCATGGAAGACAAGTTTGGACAAAGGAAACACTAAAGGCATTAAGGACCTAAATGTCTTAGTGTAAACNTTAAGGTGTTTAAGCTTTTCACTTAAGTCTAAGGGTAGAATTGTGGGGTTGTCCCACCATGGTGGAGGCAGCCAAGACTTGATAAATAGTCAAAAATGTTGGGCACATGTGTAATAATGAGTTCAAGATAAAGAAACCATAATCAGTGAGAAGGAAAATGACATAAAGCAAGGATATGCTTGTTAAGTGTGTTTTGTGCCCTTAAGCTCATTTAAGGCCATTTAAGTGGTCAAATCACTTATCTCTCTCTCATTTTCGGCCTTATCCAGCCCAAGAACATAGCCACACTTCCTCCATATCTACGACACCTTCATTCTTGCAATTGATTGAAATTGAAGATGAAAGGAAGCAATCGGAAGCAAAACTAGAGCTATTGCTTAAGTACTTCAAGGATCGAGCTTCAAACCCAACCTACCCACTTTGGTGAGGGTTCTCTTGCTCTCATGGGTTGTTTTCTATATTTTCAAGCAACCATGAAGTTAGGGCTAAGCTTGGAAGAGAGTCATGGGTTGATGAACCAAGCTTAGTGAGGGGAGTGCACTTATTGAAGGTTTTGTGACCTAGTGTGAAGTGCACAAAGATGGAAGTAAAATAAGGGTTTCTAGAGCCCAAAGTTAGTACTAACTAGTGTTAAATTCCTCATAAGACCAAGAATTAGCTTGAGATGGCTTCCTTGATGATTTACTTAAGTTTATTCTGTGTTTCATGGGCTAATCTATGGTATATGTTGCTGCCGCATTTCATGTGTTTGTTGGTTGTGAATGACTGCTGCATTTGGTTGTTATATCTTGTATATATGCATTATGGTTTTTGTGTCTTAATGTCGTTGGATGTTGGTTTTAATGATGGTTACATTGCCTATTGAATCCAAGTGCTACATTTTCTAAGTTTCTCAATGAAACTTACTCCCCTTAATTCTGTCATTTCAGATCCAGCTGAAAGATCACCTTCAAACTAACCCATTTAGTTTGATTTTTTCCATCAATTGTCAGGTACTTTAACTTCTATATGTCAAGTTGTGATCTGGAATTTTTTGCGATTTTAGGAGCACATTTGGTATTTTTAGTGATGGTACTTATTGTGTTGTACAGAAGCTATCTAGCATCCTGTTTCTGGAGTCCATTGTGTCTCAGGCACTCCTGTAAACTAGTATGCATATTTAGCTAAGTTAAGACCATATTGTAGTGCATATATGCATGTACATGTAGTGTTTGTAAAATGAGACAAGTATGTGAACATTTGAGTAATGTTTTAGGGATGTAAGTGATGTGGTGCAAAGCTACCTAAGTGTGAATGATAGGCTGCCTACTTGTAAATTCTGTTTTGGCCACATAAAATTGCTATATACAAGATCATGTAATTACTATTTGTAATGACCATATAAGGGGTAGCTTTGGAGGGCTTTCCCCTTGTGAATGATGTGTTTGCACACTTATGAAATTTTGTATGGGCAAATTGGTCATAAAATGAGCAGAATTTTGACTCTGCCCTTAAAGTTCTACATCTCCCAATGTAGAAGGAATATTTGTATGAAATTTTGACCCCACCTAGATAACATCTATCAGTTGAAGTAAGATTTGGAATTTCTGAATTTGGGGCCCTATAGCCAAAGATATGAGTTGCAAAGATGGCTAAGTTACTGTTCATTTGGCCAGAATTTTGTAGCCAACTTCAAAAACCGATAACTTGGTCCATAGGTGGGCTATTGATGTAAAAAAAAAATCCTTGGATTTCTCTAAGTCTTTACTTGATAAAGGAGTAAAGAAAATAGAGGATTACATGGCTAGAATGACATAGTTTATTAGTGGAATTTACAGATGCAGTGGCTGGTTACTAGAAGTTAACAAGATTGCCTAATGTGTGGTAGCCAAGATTAAGACTTGTCCTAGTGTTTTCCTTCTTTACTACCATGGTGTGCACACTTATCTAGATAGCATACCTATCTCTAGTGTTTCTCCACCACTTATTTACACTGCCTACCAAGTTATAAGTAGCTACTAACACCTTTTTGGTGGAGCTAAGTGGCAACCTTCCAAACATATTTTTCTATGAAGATTAACCACTCCTCTGCTCTTTCTGGTCTTGCTCTTCCATCAAACTATGGAGGCCTTAGTTCTGGGAACCTCTTTAGTAGTCTGGCATCATCTAGGCCTTCTAGATCCTCATGTCTATGTCTTTTGGATCTATGAGAACCCTAAGCATGGTGGTGCCCTTCATGGTCTCTATGTCTTCTCCTACCTCTTCTCTCTAGATCCTCCTCAACCTTATTCCTAGTAGAGGAATGGTCATAAACTGATGGATTAGTCCTAGATACCAGACCAATCTCAGATTTCACTCTTCTTCCTCTTGGATTTCTTTTATCCTCATCTTCCAGTTCATCAGCTTCATCATTTTTGTTTCCTATTCTTTAAGAAGGAACATGTTCAAATGTGTTCCTAGATTCCTCTTCTAGTTTTTGCAATGGATCCTGAACTGCTTCTGCCTATGCTACTGGGACTCCTTACTGTTGTGCTTGAATCAGCCTTACTAAGCTTTCATTGATTAGAGCTAAGTTCCTCTGAAGCTTTAACCAAAACTGTGGCACTTCAGGGTTTACTCCCTGTGTCAGCCCTGATTCCCTCTATTCTATCCATTTCTTTGTTGCCTAGATTTAGTAGGGGACCTTCAGGGTGGTTCCCCTCTTATTGTGGCAACCATGTTTACTTCCAGCATTGATGATTCATCATAGAGTACATATGAAGATCATAGGTATTTCAATGGTACTTAAAACTAGCAGGTGACCACATTGAGTTCACGTATGTAGAGTGCATACAATGCAACTATATGCTATGTACATGTGTAAACCATGCTCTGATAACAACATCTGTTACCCACCTCTGGGTAATCCAGTTATGGTGCCAAAACTGTGCATTTAAACTCCCAAGATTGGTGTGTTATGTAGGTCATCAGAACAACACCCGTAGTGTACATACTCTAGTGACTCTTTTGAGCACTATGTAAATACATGTGTATTGGTCTAACCATAACACACATATTTACATTTATGCACACTATGGCAGCTAAGAAATAAAACTCCTACACAAGTCTTAGTTTTGGCTGCCACACATATCTTGTGCATATGTATTGTGGTTTTGTATTTTAGTGCCTTTGGATGTAGGTTTTAATGAGGGTCACATTTCTTTAAGAGTACAAGTGTTACCCCTACTAAGTTTCACAATGAAATTTACTCCCCTCAAATTTGCCCATTTTAGGTCCAGCAGAAAGATTATATTCAAACTGACCATTGTGGTTTGATTTTTCCACTAAATTTTTAGGTACCTAAACATCCACATATCTAGTTATGATCTGGAAAGTTTGGTAATTTTAGGAGCACGTTTGGTATTTTTAGTGATGGTGCTTATTGTGTTATGCAGTAGCTGTCTAGCATGCTATTTCTGGAGTCCATTGTGTCTCAAGCACTCCCGTAACTTAGGGTGTGTATTTAACTAAGTTAAGACCGTTATCTAGTGCATGTATGCATGTACATGTAGTGTATGTAAAATGAGACAAGTATGTGAACATTTGAGTAATGTTTTGGCTATGTATGTGATGTGGTGCAAAGCTACCAAAGTGTGAATGATAGGCTGCTTACTTGTAAATTCTGCTTTGGCCACTTATTGTTGCTAGATGCAAGAGCATGTAATTTCTATGTGTATTGGACATGTATGGAATTGTAGGGTTTCAGCAGCCAAACAAGCACAGCGGAATATACCTAAAACCCTCCAGGATCCAAGTTAAGTGGGGTAAACCAGGTGTTTGAAAATTTTCATACCTAATTTCGGTTGAGATCTTTCACCCAACTGTTGAATTGAATCACAAAACATAAATAGTTGACGTGTTCAAGCTCTCTATGGTATCCACATGAGCCTCTTGGGATCACCATGCCTCCAGCACATCCTGGTAGATGCATTTATCTTACGCTCGCAGTGCTAGCTTATGTTCTCCAAGGAATTCCAACAAAAGAGTGCAGCTGTCACCTTTGGAGACTGGGGCAGGAGCATCAAAATTCTCACTATATGATGTATTTATAGTGAGACTCAACTTCCAAGCCTAAAGGGTTTCAAAGCCCTAATCCAATTAGGCTTTAATTTCTGGCTTAATAATGGCTCAGCTTTTGGGCCAATTATTAAGACGAAATTATCATGAAACCATAGCCTAAATAAATAAGGCCATGCACTCAAATAATCTAAATAGGCTTTTTATGTACGACCCAATAGGCTCTTACAACATTGGCAATGATCATAAATCACATTTATGATCATAGGCAATGAGCAGTGTCGAGCAACACATCATTGTTATCCAAGTGACAAGATTGTCGATGATTCGACTAAACCTTTACGATCATTATCCATACATGCCATCATCCTTTTGTCCGAGATGTCAAGACTAAGCATGAGACATGGAATATGTCATTCTCATATAGCCCAATCTTTGGTTTCTTGATTGCTGTGTAGACTAACTTAAACTGATGACATTGATATTGTATATCAACTCATCCGATCATGGCCATGTATTTTTTTAGTCTCACTCTATCAAGGGGCCCGAAGATATCACTCTTATTACATAGGAGGGACAAATCCAATCTTGATCGTACAAAACCCTATGCATGATATGTGACATACCCAATGACTTCCTTCAAGTTCACTCAGTTAGGAGCAACAAAGTGAAGTATCAAAGTATGTGACTCACATGTAGGGAACCATGATGATCTTAGGTCAAAGGACTACATATACCATGATCACTATGAGAATCACTTATGACACTCATATAACTATCCATGGAGCATTCTCATGGTAGGTCGGTCTAATAACAAGTTCTCCAACTTGTACCCATATGTAGACTACATATCTCATATTAGTCTCCACATATGCTAGTCGTTATCTATTATCATAACCTCCTCCATGATAATACTAGACCAGGGACATTTAAGATTTTTAATATTCTAGGGTTATAATTATGTTTATTACGTTACGCAGAAACAAAACAATAAACATAATTACTGGATTAATGCCTTAAAAAAATATCATAACTCAATGTGCAAAATAAATCATCGCATGATTGGCTTTTAGGCACAAATACTAACAAGAATAGCCTTGAAAGGCTTACTCCTTGTGAATGAAGTGTTTGCACACTTATGAAATTTTGTATGGGCAAAATGGTCATAAAGTGGATAGAATTTTGATGCTGCAGTCAAACTTGTATATCTCCCTATGTGGAATGAACCATGGTATGAAATTTTGACCACACCTAGAGCACATCTAGAGGTTTGATTGGGCTCTAGAATTTTTGTATTTGGAGTCCTGTAGCCAAAGTTATGATATTACAAATTTGGTTGAGTTACTATTCATTCGGTTAGAATTTTGTAACCAACTTAAAAAATCTATAACTTGTCCGTAGATGAGCTATTGATGTAAAAAAAAAATTCCTTGGTTTGGTTTAAGTCTCTTCTTGATAATAAATTAAATAAAATAGGAGGTACATTGCTAGATTAATACAATTTTTTGGAAGAAGATTCAGGTCCAGTGGCTAGTTACTTAAACTTAAAAAGATTGCCTAATATGTCATAGCCAAAATTAAGACTTCTACGAGTGTTTTCCTTTCTTGCTACCACAATGTGCATAAAATGTGAATCTGTGTGCAATGGTTGGACCAATATGCCTGTATTTACATACTACCCAAGAGGGCAACTTGGGCATGCACATTAAGGATATTGTTTTTCTAGCCAATAGAACATACCAACCCTGGGAGTTTTAAATGCACAATTTTGGCACCATATCTGGACAACCCTGGAGTGGCAAATGCAACAATTTTAGAATTAAATGGAAACATTCACAACTTCTTTTGAATGAAATGGAAACATTCAAAATTTGTTTGGAATGAAATCTAAACATTCACAACAAGTTTCAAATGAAATGGAAACATTCACAACTAGTTTAAAATGAAACGGGAACATTTAGAACTACTTTAGAATGAAATGGAAACATTCACAACTTATTTGGAATGAAATGGAAACATTCATAGCTTGTTTAGAATGGAACCTGTGGGGTTTCAGGAGCCAAGCAAGCATAGTGAAATGTAACCGGCACCCTCCAGGATCCAAGTGAAATGGGGTAAACCGGGTGTTCAAAATTTTTCATACACAATTCAGTTGAGTTCTTTCGCCCAACTATTGAGTCGATTCACAAAACCTGAACAGTTGACATGTTCAAGCTATCTATGGTATCCACACGAGCCTCTTGGGATCGCCATGCCTCCACCACATCCCAGTAAATACGGTACTCTTACGCTCGTAGTGCTAGCTTGTGTCTTGCAAGGAATGGCAAGAAAAGAGCACGGCTAAAACTTTTAGAACTTTTATGATTTCATCCTTAAGGAGGCTAGGGCAAGAGCTGTGAATTTCCCACTATATGATGTATTTATATTGGGATTGAACTTCCAAGCCTAATGGGTTTCAAAGCCTTAATCCAATTAGCTTTA
>KK899935.1:61329-93514 GCA_000696445.1 Aquilaria agallochum
ACTCTCGTATAGCCCGATCTTTGGTTTCTTGATTACCGAGTAGACTAACTTAAACTGATGACATTGATATTGTATATCAACTCGCTCGAGCATGGCCATGCATTTTCTTAGTCTCACTCTATCAAGGGGCCCGAAGATATCACTCCTGTTACATAGGGGAGATAAATCCCATCTTGATCATATCCTTCCACTTGATTTGTGGCATACCCATTGACCATCTTCATGTTCACTCAGTTACGAGCAATCAAAAGGAAGTATCAAAGTATGTGACTCACATGTTGGGAACCTTAATGACCTTTGGTCAAAGGACTACATATACATGATCACTATGAGAATCACTTATGACACTCACATAATGATCCATGTAGCATTCTCATGGTGGATCGGTCTAGTAGACAAGTTCTCTAACTTGTACCCATCTGTAGACTACATATCTTATATTAGTCTCCATATATGCTAGTCTTTACGTATTATTACAACCCGCTTCACAATAATACTAGACCAGGGACATTTAAGAATATAATTATTCTAGGGTTATAATTATGATTATTACATTACATAGAAATAAAAAAAACATAATTGCTGGAATGATGGCTCAATAAAATATCATGCCTCAATGTCCAAAATACAATCATCTTATGATTGGATTTTGAGTGCAACACTAATAGAAACATTCATGACTTGTTTAGAATGCAACGGAAACATTCACAACATCTTTGGAATGAAATGGAAACATTCACAACTAGTTTGGAATGGAACAAAAAAATATATAACTTGTTTGGAATGAAATGGAAACATTCAGAACTTGTTTAGAATGAAATGGGAACATTCAAAACTACTTTAGAATGAAATGGAAACATTCACAACTTATTTGGAATGAAATGGAAACATTCATAGCTACGTTTAGAATGAAACCTGTTGGGTTTTAGGAGCCAAGCAAGCATAGTGGAATGAAACTAACATCCTCCAGGATCCAAGTGAAATGGGGTAAACTAGGTGTTCAAAATTTTTCACACCTAATTCAGATAAGTTCTTTCGCCCAACTATTGAGTCGAATCACAAAACCTGAACAGTTGACATGTTCAAGCTCTTTATGGTATCCACACGAGCCTCTTGGGATCGTCATGCCTCCACCACATCCTAGTAGATACAGTACTCTTACCCTCGTAGTGCTAGCTTATGTCTTGCAAGGAATGGCAGGAAAAGAGCGCGGCTAAAACTTTTAGAACTTTTATGATTTCATGCTTAAGGAGGCTAGGGCAAGAGCTGTGAATTTCCCACTATATGATGTATTTATAGTGGGATTGAACTTCCAAGCCTAATAGGTTTCAAAGCCTTAATCCAATTAGCTTTAATTTTGGGCTAAATAATGGCTCATGTTTTTGGCCAGTTATTAATACAAAATTATCCTGAAACCATAACCCAAATAAATTAGCCCATGCACTCAAATAATCCAAATAGGCTCTATGTGTGTGAACAAATAGGGTCTTACCACGTTCGCGATGACCACAAATCGCATTTATGAACATAAGCAATGAGTGATGTCTAGCAACACATCACTGCTACCCAAGTGACCAGATTGTCGGAGATTTGACTAAACCTTCTTGATCATTATCCATATATGCCATTGTTCCTTTGTCCAAGATATCAAGACCAAGCATGAGACATGGAATGTGTCACTCTCGTATAGCCCGATCTTTGGTTTCTTGATTACCGAGTAGACTAACTTAAACTGATGACATTGATATTGTATATCAACTCGCTCGAGCATAGCCATGCATTTTCTTAGTCTCACTCTATCAAGGGGTCCGAAGATATCACTCCTGTTACATAGGAGAGATAAATTCCATCTTGATCATATCCTTCCACTTGATATGTGGCATACCCATTGACCACCTTCATGTTCACTCAATTACGAGCAATCAAAAGGAAGTATCAAACTATGTGACTCACATGTTGGGAACCTTAATGACCTTTGGTCAAAGAACTACATATACATGATCACTGTGAGAATCACTTATGACACTCACATAATGATCCATGTAGCATTCTCATGATGGATCGGTCTAGTACACAAGTTCTCTAACTTGTACCCATATGTAGACTACATATCTTATATCATATATGCTAGTCTTTACGTATTATTGCAACCCATTCCACAATAATACTAGACCAGGGACATTTAAGAATATAATTATCCTAGGGTTATAATTATGATTATTACATTACATAGAAATAAAAAAAACATAATTACTGGAATGATGGCTCAATAAAATATCATGCCTCAATGTCCAAAATACAATCATCTCATGATTGGATTTCAAGTGCAACGCTAATAGAAGCATTCATGACTTGTTTAGAATGCAATGGAAACATTCACAACATGTTTCGAATGAAATGGAAACATTCACAACTAGTTTGGAATGAAACAGAAAAATTTATAACTTGTGTGGAATGAAATGGAAACATTCACAACTTGTTTAGAATGAAAAGGGAACATTCAGAACTACTTTAGAATGAAATAGAAACATTCACAACATATTTCGAATGAAATGGAAACATTCATAGCTTGTTTAAGATGGAACCTATAGGGTTTTAGGAGCCAAGCAAGCATAGTGAAATGTAACCAACACCCTCTAGGATCCAAGTGAAATAGGGTAAACCGGGTGTTCAAAATTTTTCATACCTAATTCAGTTGAGTTCTTTCGCCCAACTATTGAGTCAAATCACAAAACCTGAATAGTTGACATGTTCAAGCTCTCTACGGCATCCACACGAGCCTCTTGGGATCGCCATGCCTCCACCATATCCCAGTAGATACGGTACTCTTATGCTCATAGGGCTAGCTTGTGTCTTGCAAGGAATGGCTAGAAAATAGTGCGGCTAAAACTTTTAGAACTTTTATGATTTCATCCTTAAGGAGGCTAGGGCAAGAGCTGTGAATTTCCTACTATATGATGTATTTATAGTGGGATTGAACTTCCAAGCCTAATGGGTTTCAAAGCCTTAATCCAATTAGCTTTAATTTTGGGCTTAATAATGGCTCACGCTTTGGGCCAATTATTAATACAAATTTATCTTGAAACCATATCCCAAATAAATTAGCCCATGCACTCAAATAATCCAAATAGGCTCTATGTGTATGACCCAATAGGCTCTTACCACATTGGCGATGACCACAAATCGCATTTATGATCATAAGCAATGAGCGATGTCTAGCAACACATCATTGCTACCTAAGTGACCAGATTGTCGGAGATTTGACTAAACTTTCTTGATCATTATCCATATATACCATTGTTCCTTTGTCCAGGATATCAAGACCAAGCATGAGACATGGAATGTGTCACTCTTGTATAGCCCGATCTTCGGTTTCTTGATTACTGAGTAGACTAACTTAAACTGATGACATTGATATTCTATATCGACTCGCTCGAGCATGGCCATGCATTTTCTTAGTCTCACTCTATCAAAGGGCCTGAAGATATCACTCCCGTTACCTAGGAGAGATACATCCCATCTTGATCATATCCTTCCACTTGATATGTGGCATACCCATTGACCACATTCATGTTCACTCAGTTACGAGCAATCAAAAGGAAGTATCAAAGTATGTGACTCACATGTTGGGAACCTTAATGACCTTTGGTCAAAGGACTACATATACATGATCACTATGAGAATCACTTATGACACTCACGTAATGATCCATGTAGCATTCTCATGGTGGATCGGTCTAGTAGACAAGTTCTCTAACTTGTACCCATCAGTAGACAACATATCTTATATTAGTCTCCATATATGCTAGTCTTTACGTATTATTACAACCCGCTCCACAATAATACTAGACCAGGGACATTTAGGAATATAATTATTCTAGGGTTATAATTATGATTATTACATTACATAGAAATAAAAAAACATAATTTATGGAATGATGTCTCAATAAAATATCATGCCTCAATGTCCAAAATACAATCATCTTATGATTGGATTTTGAGTGCAATGCTAATAGAAGCATTCATGACTTGTTTAGAATGCAATGGAAACATTCACAACATGTTTGGAAGGAAATGGAAACATTGACAACTAGTTTGGAATGAAATAGAAAAATTTATAACTTGTTTGGAATGAAATGGAAACAATCGTAACTAGTTTTGAATGAAATGCAAACATTTATAACTAGTCTGCAATGAATTGGAAATATTCACTACTAGTTTAGAATGAAATAGAAACATTTACAACATATTTAAAATGCAAGCATTTACAAGTTGTTTAGAATGAAATGGAAAGATTCACAACTTGTTTGGAATAAAGTGGACACATCCATAACTACTTTGGAATGAAAGGGAAACATTGACAACATGTTTCGAACGAAATGGAAACATTAACAACATGTTTGGAATGAAATGGAAACATTCATAACTAGTTTGGAAGAAAATGGAAACATTGACAACTAGTTCCGAATGAAATGGAAATGTTCACAATTACTTCGGAATAAAGTGGAAACAATCACAACAATTAGAAAAAGAAATGGAAAGATTCACAACTTGTTTGGAGTGTAATAGAAGCATTCAAAACTAGTTTCAAATTAAATGGAAACATTCACAACTAGTCTTGAATGAAATGCAAACATTCAAAACTTGTTTGGAATGAAATGGAAACATTCATGACTTGTTTGGAATAAAATAGAAACATTCACAACTTGTTTAGAATGCAAGTGTTCACCACTTGTTTAGAATGAAATGGAAACTTTGTCAACTAGTTTGGAATAAAATGGAAACATTTACAGCTAGTTTCAGTTGCAACATTAACATTCACAACTTGTTTGGAATGCAAGCATTTACCAGGAATGAAATGGAAATGTTCACAACTAGTTTGGAATGGATTGGAAACATTCACAACTACTTTGGAATGAAATGCTAAGATTCAAAACTAGTTTGGAATGAAATGGAAACATCCACAACTTGTTTGGAATGAAATGGAAACACTCACAACTACTTTGGAATGAAATGGAAACATTCCCAACCATTTTGGACTGATATGGAAACATCCACAACTAGTTTGGAATGAAATGGAATTGTCCAGAACATGCTTCAAATGAAAAAGAAACATTCATAACTATTTTAGAAAGAAATGGAAACATTCACAACCTATTTGGAATGAAATGGAAACATTCACAACTACTTTTCAATGAAATGGAAACATTCACAACTTGTTTGGAATGAAATGGAAACATTCATAACTAGTTTGGGATGATATGGAAACATTCATAACTTATTTCTAATGAAATGGTAACATCAACAACTTGTTTGGAATGAAATGGAAACAATCACAACTTGTTTTGAATAGAAGCATTCAGAACTTGTAAAAAAGGAAGAGGAAACATTCACAAGTTGTTTGGAATAAAATTGAAAAATTCACAACTTGTATGAAATAAAATGAAAACATTCACAACTTGTTTAGATTGAAAGGGAAAATTTCACAACTTGTTTCAAATGAAATGGAAACATTCACAACTAGATTGGAATGAAATGAAAATGTTAACAACTTGTTTTGAATGAAATAGAAACATTCACAAGTAGTTTGGAATAAAATGGAAACATTCATAACTAATTTGGAATGAAATGGGTTTATTGCCAACTAGTTCTAATTAAATAGAAACATTCACAACTAGTTGTTAATGAAATGGAAATATTCACAGCTACTTTGGAATTAAATGGAAACATTCACATATAACTTAGAATAAAATGGAAACATTCACAGCTTGTTTGCAATGAAATGAAAACATTCACACCTTATTTGGAAAGAAAGGAAACATTCGCCACTAGTTTACAATAAAACAGAAGCATTGACAACTTCTTTTGAATGAAATGGAAACATTCACAACCTATTTAGAATAAAATGGAAACATTCACAATATGTTTAGAATGGAAGCATTCACACCCTATTTAGAATGCAATGGAAACATTTGCAACTTGTTTGGAATGAAATGGAAACATTCATAACTACTTTCGAATAAGATTGAAATGTTCACAACCAGTTTAGTATGAAGTGTAAACATTCGCAACCACTATAGAATGGAAGCATTCACCATAATTTTACAATGAAATGAAAGCATTCACAACTAGCTGGAATGAAATGGAAACATTCACAGCTAGTATGGAATGAAATGGAATCATTCACAACTAGTTTAGAATGAAATGGAAACATTCACAACTTGTTTGCAATGAAACGGAAGCAATCACAACTAAATTCGAATGAAATGGAAACATTCACAACTTGTATGGATTGAAAAACAATCATTCATAACTTGTTTAGAATGGGATCATTCACACCTTGTTTAGGATGAAATGGAAGCTTTCACAACTTGTTTAGAAAGAAACGGAAAAAATCACAACCACTTTTGAAAGAATTGGAAACATTCACAACATGTCTAGAATGAAATGGAAACATTCGCAACTTGTTTCAAATGAAGTGGAAACATTTACAACTAGTTTGGAATGAAATAGAAATGTTAATAACTTGTTTGGAATGAAGTGGAAACATTGACGACATGTTTGGAATGAAATGGAAACATTCACAACTTGTTTGGAATGAAATAGAAGCATTCACAACTAGTTTCGAATGAAATGGAAACATTCACCACTTGTTTGGAATGAAATGGAAACGTTCACAAATAGTTTAGATTGAAATGGAAACATTCACATCTTGTTTTGAATGAAGTGGAAAGAGTCACAACTAATTCGCATTGAAATGGAAACATTCGCAACAAGTCTAGAAAGAAATGGAAACCATGAAAACTTCTTTCGAATGAACTAGAAACATTAACAACTAGTTTAGAATAAAATGGAAACATTAACACCATGTTCCGAAAAAAATAGAAGCATTCACAACTAGTTTGGAATGAAATGGAAACATTCACCACCTATTTCGAATGTAGTGGAAACATTCACAACTACTTCAGAATGAAATGGAAACATTCACAACTAGTTTAGAATGAAATGAAAAAATTCACAACTTGTTTGGAGTGAATTGGAAACATTCACAACTAGTTTAGAATGAAATGGAAACATTCACAACATGTTTGGAATGAAATGGGAACAATTAGAACTAGTTTGGAATGAAATAGAAACATTCACAACTTTTTTAGAATGGAGCCATTCACCTCCTGTTCAGACTAAAATGAAAACACTCACAACTAGTTTGGAATGAAATGGAAGCATTTACAATAGGTTTGGAATGAATGGAAACATTCACAACAAGTTTAGAATGAAATGGAAACATTCAAAACTTGTTTGGAATGAAACGGAAGCATTCATAACAAGTTTTGAATGAAATGGAAACATTCATAACTTGTTTGGAATGAAATGGAAACATTCACAATAATTTTAGAATGAATTGGAAACATTCACAACTTATTTGGAATCAAATGGAAACATTCACAGCTAGTTTCAAATAAAACTGAAACATTCACAACTACTTTAGAATGAAATTGAAACATTCACCAATTAGTTTGGATTGAAACGAAAATATTCGCAACTTGTTTAGAATGGAAGCATTCACCACTAGTTTAGAATGAAATGAAAACATTCACAACTAGTTTGGAATGAAATGAAAACAATCAGAACTAGTTTGGAATGAAATGGAAACTTTCACAACTTGTTTGGAAAGAAATTGAAACATTCACAACTTGTTTGGAATGAAATGGAAACATTTACAACTAGCTTGGAATGAAATGGAAATAGTCACAACTTGTTTGAAATGAAATAGAAGTGTTCACAACTAGTTTGGAAAGAAATGGAAACACTCGCAGCTAGTTTTGAATGAAATGGAAATGTTCTTAGCTAGTTTGGAATGAAATGGCAACATTCACAACTACTTTGGAATGAAATTGTAACATTCACAGTTAGTTTGGAATTAAATGGAAACGTCCATAACTAGTCTAGAATGATATGGAAACGTTCACAAGTTGTTTGGAGTGAAACTGAGGCATTCAAAAATTTTTTGGAATGAAATTGAAACATTCACAACTAGTTTCGAATGAAAAAAAACATTCACAACTAGTTTCAAATGAAAAAGAAACATTGACAACTTGTTTGGAATGAAATGGAAACACCCAGAAGTAGTTTTGAATCAAATGAAAACATTCACAACTTATTTTGAATGAAATGGAAACATCGATAACCTATTTAGAATGAAATAAAAACATTCACAAATTGTTTAGAGTGAACAGGAAACATTCACAACTTGTTTGGAATGAAGTGGAAAAATTGACAACTATGTTGGAATGAAATGGAAAGTTTAAACACTTGTTTTGAATGAAATAGAAACATTCACAAGTAATTTTGAATAAAATGGAAACATTCACAACTAGTTTGGAGTGAAATGGAAACATTAACACTTGTTTCAAATGAAATGGAAACATTCAGAACTAGTTTGGAGTGAAATGGAAACAACCACAAATACTTTGGAAAAAAATGGAAACATTAACAACTAGCTTAAAATGAAATGGAAACATTCATAGCCTGTTTGGAATGAAATGGAAACATTCACAACTTATTTAGAATGAAATGGAAACATTCACAACTACTTTGGAATGAAATGGATACATAAACAACTTGTTTCGAATAAAGTGCAAACATTCACAACTACTTTGGAATGAAATGGAAACATTCACAACTAGTTCAGAATGAAATAAAAAGATTCACAACTTGTTTGGAGTGGAATGGATATGTTAACAACTTGTTTCAAATGAAGTGGTGATATGATCAAGGAGGGCACACGCAAGGAAGGCAAGGACCCATTGAAGGTTTATAGTGTACCAATGACAAGGAAGAAAGCTAAGGAGCTCACTAGCGCACTTTAGGCCTTTGTTTCAAGCTTCTTCATGGAGAATGGACATGGAACTTCACAAGGAGCTATTGGAACTTTCAAGACATCATGTGAGGATGATGGCCAAGCTTGGTACTCAGTCCTAGAGCGCCTAGACCAGTCACAAGGCAAGGAGCCCAAAGGGCACCCCTTAAGTGCACCCTTGGAGCCAACTTGAGTGTTTCAAGGCCATTTTGCCTTTACAAGCTGGAGCTTTGAGCTCTGACTTTTCAAGACCTCTTTCCAACATTTAAGAGGAATAATCATGGCATTGGAACTCAAATATTCAAGGTTGGAGCTGAAGATACAAGTGAAAACCCCAAAGAGCACAAAGTGCACTCGAGAAGACCATTTCGGGGTTTTTGGGGCCAAACTTGTATTTGCACTTTATTTTTGTTAATTTCCTGGTTATTTACATTATTTAGGATGTTAATTAGAATATGGAATTAATTCAGGTCACTTAGGACAAGTGGCATATGGTTGTTCATAAAGGAAGGCCGGTTACATTTACTCTACTTTCACCACAACAAGTCTTGTAGGATCAAAGGAAACCTCAAAGTAAGGTTGAGAGAAAAGTAAATGAGGGGAAGGTTGAGGACAAGAGTAAAGAGGGGAAAGCTAAGAGAACAAATGAGAGATGAAGTGAGAAGAGTGAACATAAGGGGAAGAAGAGTGGAGAATTCCCAAGAGAAAAGAATAATAGGAAGTTGAGTGGCAAGAAAGAGTGCTATATTGCAAAAATGAGTGATGTGAGGAAAGCCATTCAAGCACAAAGACCAATGCTTCTTTTAATTTACAAAGAGTCTTTGGTTGTTATCAATGATCTAACACATATTCCTAGTGTTGTTGTGTCTTTATTGAAGGACTTTGAAGATGTGTTACTTGAATATCTGAGAGGTTTGCCACCAATTAGAGGCATTCAGCATCAAATTGACTTAGTCCCGGGTGCACCTATTCCAAATAGGCTAGCCTTTAGAACCAATCCCGATGAGACTATGAAGATTGAGAAGCAAGTGGAGGAGTTGTTGGCCAGAGGCTTTCAGAGGGAAAGCATGAGTCCTTTTGCCATACCTGTCCTTTTAGTGCCTAAGGAGGATGGTTCAGGGCACATGTGCATCGATTGTAGGCCAGTCAACAAAATCATTATAAAGTATAGACATCCTATCCCTAGACTTGATGACATGCTTAATGAGTTGTATGGTTCTACTTTGTTCTCAAAGATTGATTTGAAAAATGGGTACCATCAAATTTGGAACAGGGAAGGGGATGAATGGAAAATTGCTTTCAAAACAAAGTTTGGACTTTATGAATGGTTAGTTATGCCTTTTGGATTAACTAATGCTCCTAGTACTTTCATGAGACTTATGAATCATGTTTTGCGTGACTTCATTGGTAGGTTTATTGTTGTTTACTTTGATGACATCTTGGTATATAGCAAGAACCTAGAAGAGCATGTTGGACACCTTACACAAGTACTAAGCAGTTTATGAGGTCAAAAGTTGTATGCTAACTTGAAGAAGTGTTCTTTTTGTGTTGAAAAAGTTATTTTCCTTGGTTTTGCTGTGAGTTCACATGGAATTAAGGTGGATCAAGAGAAGGTAAGAGCCATAGAAGAATAGCCGACGCCAACTTCCATAACTGAGGTGAGATCATTCCATGGGTTAGCTAGCTTCTATAGGAAGTTTGTAAGGAATTTTTCTTCCATTGCTGCACCTCTAACTAAAGTTCTACAGAAGAATGTTGGATTTAATTGGGGGAAAGCACAATAGGAGGCTTTTGGGTTACTTAAGAAAAGGTTGTGTAATGCACCACTTATAGCTTTGCCTAAATTTGCTAATACTTTTGAGGTTGAATGTGATGCTTCAGGTATAGGCATTGGAGCTGTGTTGATGTAAGGAGGCCGACCCATTGCATACTTTAGTGAGAAGTTAAATGGTGCTACCTTGAACTATCCCACTTATGACAAAGAGCTTTATGCTTTGGTAGGAGCTTTGGAGACTTGGCAACACTACTCGTGGCCGGCAGAGTTTGTTATCCATATTGATCATCAAGCCCTTAAGTTTCTTAATGGGCAACGTAAGTTGAATATGGAGCATGCTAAATGAGTAATATTCATTGGGTCATTCCCATATGTTATCAAATACAAGCAAGGTAAGGATAATGTAGTGGCGGATGCACTTTCTAGGAGGTATGCTTTACTTTCAGCTTTAGATGCTTAAGTGTTGAGTTTTGAACATTTGAAGGATTTGTATGCTGCTGCTGATGATTTTGGTGAGATTTATGCTAAGTGTTCAAAATTTTCTTTTGAAAAGTTCTATCAAGTTAATGGTTTCTTTTCAAAGAAAATAGGTTGTGTATTCCTAAGACATCTTTGAGGGAATTACTCACACAAGAAGCTCATTGTGGAGGACTTATGGGACACTTTGGACGAGCCAAAACCTTGCATACTTTGAAGGAACATTATCACTGGCTGAATATGGTAAATGGTGTAAGGAAGGTATGTGACCAATGCATAACATGTATGAAGGCTAAGTCCACTCACACTTCACAAGGTTTATACACACCACTTCCTACACTTAGTCATCCATGGGTTGATATTTCAATGGATTTTATTGTTGGATTGCCTAAGACTAAAGGAAACTGAGACTTAATCTTTGTTGTACTTGATAGGTTTTCTAAGATGGCTCACTTTATTCCATGCAATAAGGTTGATGTTGCTATAAATATGGCTGAATTCTTTCTCAAGGAAGTTGTTAGGCTTCATGGGGTTCCAAGAACCCTAGTTTTGGATAGGGACACTAATTTTCTAAGCCACTTTTGGAGGACTTTGTGTGGAAAGCTTGGCACTAAGCTTTTGTTTTCTACATCTCGTCACCAACAAACCGAGGTAACAAATAAGACATTAGGTTCCATGCTTAGAGCTATCATTGGTAAGAACTTGAAATCTTGGGAAGATTGCTTGCCTCATGTAGAGTTTGCTTACAATAGGTCCATGCATTCTACTACTAGTTTGTCACCTTTTAAGATTGTTTATGGTTTTAATCCTCTAACTCCATTAGATCTTTTGCCATTACTGACTCATGACGTTTCTAGTTTGGATGGTAGTAAAAGGGCCAAAAGCATCAAGAGGTTGCATAAGAAGGTTAAGCAACAAATTGAGCACAAAAATCAACAAGTTTCTAAGAAAGCCAACCAAGGCCGAAGGAGAGTTCTCTTTGAGCCTGGAGATTGGGTTTGGTTGCACATGAGGAAGGAAAGATTTCTAGCTATAAGAAGGACTAAGCTTTATCCAAGAAGAGATGGTCCATTCTAAGTCATTAAGAAGATCAATGACAATGCATATATGCTAAACTTGTCCGGTGAGTACAATGTGAGTACCACTTTCAATGTTTTTTATTTGCCTTTGTTTCAACATGCAGATTAATGAACTAATCCTTCTAAAGAAAAGGGAGTTGATATGATCAAGGAGGGCACACCAAACGAAGGCAAGGACCCATTGAAGGTTGTTAGTGTTGTGCCCAAAAAGCCAATCATGAGATGACTGTATTTTTTGCACATTAAGTCATGATATTTTATTAAGGCATTAATCCAGCAATTATGTTTGTTGTTTTGTTTCTACGTAACGTAATAAACATAATTGTAACCTTAGAATAATGATATTCTTAAACGTCCCTAGTCTAGTATTATTGTGGAGCAGGTTGCAATAATACATAATGACTAGCATATGTGGAGACTAATATGAGATATGTAGTCTACATATAGGTACAAGTTGGAGAACTTGTGTACTGTACCGACCCACCATGAGAACACTTCACGGATCGTTATTTGAGTGTCATAAGTGATTCTCATAGTGATCATGGTATATGTAGTCCTTCNCGCACACAAAGAGCTATTTGGATCATTAGAGTGCATGGGCTAATTGGATTAGGGCTTTGAAACCCATTAGGCCTGGAAGTTGAGTCTCACTATAAATACAACTTTTAGTGAGCAATTCGTAGGTCTCCTTGCCCTAGCCTGCCAAAAGGACAGCCACACTCTTCTCTTCCAATTCCTTGGAGGACGCAAGCTAGCACTGCGAGCGCAAAAGAAACACATCTGCCGGGACGTGGTGGAAGCGTGGTGATCCCGAGAGGTTCGTGTGGATACCATAGAGAGCTTGAACATGTCAACTGTTCAAGTTTTGTGATTCGACTCTACAGTTGAGTGTGAGATCTCAACCGAAAATTAGGTATGAAAATTTTCGAACACCCGGTTTACCCCGTTTCACTTGGATCCTGGAGGGTTTTGGTTAAATTTCACTACGCTGTTTGTCTACCGAAACCCAACAAAGGTTTCTAGTGGACCAATGACAAGGAAGAAAGCTAAGGAGCTCACTAGTGCACTTCAAGCCTTTGTTTCGAGCTTAGTGAGGGGAGTCTGCTTATTGACGGCTTTGTCACCCATTTCCAAGTACACAATGATGGCAGTGAAATGAGGGTCTCTAGAGCCCAAATTTAGTACTTACTAGTGTTAAAATCCTCCTACGACTAAGCATTAGCTTGTGGAGGGCTGCCATAGTAATTTGGTTATGTTTATTACATGTTTTATGGACTAATCTATGATTATTGTTGTTGCCGTACACATGTGTTTGTTGTTTGTGTTTGGCTACTACATTTGGATGCTCTATATTGGATATTTGCATTGTGGTTTTATGTTTCAGAGTCTTTGGATGCAAGTTTTGATGATGGTCACATTGCTTATTGAATCCAAGTGTTAACCTTACTAAGTTTCTCAATGAAACTTACTCCCCTCAATTCTGTCATTTTAGGTCCAGCAGAAAGATTTCATTCAAACTAACATTTGTGGCTTCAATTTTGATCTGAAATTTTAGGTTCATGAACTTCCATATGTCTAGTTATCACCCGGAAAGCTTGGTGATTTTAGGAGCACATTTGGTATTTTTAATGGTGGTACTAATTATGTTGTGCAGTAGCTATCTAGCATCCTGTTCTGGAGGCCATTGTGTCTCAGGCACTCCTGTAACTTAGGGTGCCTATTTAGATGAGTTAGGACCATTGTGTAGTGCATGTATGCATGTGCATGTAGTGTATGTAAAATGAGACAAGTATGTGAACATTTGAGAAATGTTTTGGCTATGAAAGTGATGTAGTGCAAAGTTACCTAAGTGTGAATGATGGGCTGCCTACTTATAAATTTTGTTTTAGCCACATATGGTTGTTAAAAGTAAGGGAATGTAATTCAGATGTGTAATGGATATATATGAGATAACTTTGGAGGGTTTTCCCCTTGTAAATGAAGTGTTTGCACACTTATGAAATTTTGTATGGGCAAAATGGTCATAAAGGGACTAGAATTTTCACTCTACACTTAAATTTCTGAATTTGGATCCCTGTAACCAAAGATATGATGGTACAAAGTTGGTAAGTTACAGTTCATTTGGTTAGAATTTTGTAACCAACTTAAAAAATCCATAACTTGGTCCATAGGTGGGCTATTGATGTAAAAGAAAATTCCCTGGTTTGCTTTAAATCTCTACTTCATAATGGAGCAAAGAAAACAAAGGGATACAAGGCTAGAATGATACAGTTTATTAGTGAAAGTTACAGGTGCAGTGGCTAGTCACTAGAACTTAACAAGATTGCCTAATCTGTGTAGCCAAGATTAAGACATATGCTAGTGTTTTCCTTCTTTGCTGCCATGGTGTGCATGAAATGTGAATATGTATGTGATGGTTGGACCAAAATGCATGTGTTTACATAGTGCCCAAGAGGGCTACTTGTGTATGCACTCAAAGGGTCGTGTAATGATGGCCTACAGAATATTACTAATCCTGAGAGTCTAAATGTACAATTTTGGCACCATAATTGGACTACCCCAGAGTGGGTAACATGCACGGAATGAAATGAAAGCATTTACAACTAGTTTGGAATGAAAAGGAAGCATCGACAACTTGTTTGGAATGAAATCAAAACACTAACAATTTGTTTAGAATGCAAGCAGTCACCACCTGTTTAGAATGAAATGGAAACATTAACAACTAGTTTGGATTGAAGTTGAAACATTCACAACGGGTTTGGAAATAAGTAGAAATGTTCACAACTACTTTGGAATGAATTGGGTACATTCATAACTTGTTTGAAATGAAATGGAAACATTCATAACTTTTTTAAAGTGAAATAGAAACCTTCAAAACTTGTTTGAAATGAAATGGAAACATTTACAACCAGTTTTGAATGAAGTGGAAACAATAACCCAAGTTTGGAATCAAATGGAAACATTCATAACTAGTTTAGAATGAAATGGAAACATTCACAACTTGTTTGGAATGAAATAAAAATGTTCACAACTGGTTTAGAGTGAAATTGAAATGTTCACAACTTGTTTGGAATGAAATAAGAACATTCCTAACTTGCTTTGAATGAACTGGAAACATTCACAACTAGTCTCGAATGAAATGAAAACATTCACAACTTGTTTAGAATGGAAGCATTCAGAACTTGTATAGAATAAAGTGGACACATTGACAACTTGTTTGGAATGAAATGCAAGCATTCACAACTTGTTTGGAATGAAATGCAAGCATTCACAACTTGTTTGGAATGAAATCGAAACATTCACAACTTGATCGAAATGAAATAGAAGCACTCACAATTTGTTAGAACGCAGGCAATCACCACCTATTGAGAATGAAATGGAAAGATTCACAACTAGTTTGGATTGAAGTTGAAAAATTCACAACTAGTTTAGAATGAAGTGGAAATGTTCACAACTAGTGTGGAATCAATTGGGTACGTTCATAACTTGTTTGAAATGAAATGGAAGTATTCAAAACTTGTTTGGAGTGAAATAGAAACTTTCAGAACCAGTTCGGAATGAAGTGGAAACAGTAACCATAGTTTGGAATTAAATGGAAATATTCACAACTAGTTTCGAATTAAATGGAAACATTCGTAAGCTGTTTAGGATAAAACAGGAAGATTCAACACTAGTTTGAAATGAAATGGAAACATTCACAGCTTCTATACAATGGAGGCATTCGTCACTTATTTAGAATGAAACAAAAGCATTCACAACTAGTTTGGAATGAAATGCAAAACATCATAACTCATTTGGAATGAAATGGAAACATTCACAACTAGTTTAGAATGAAATAGAAAAATTAACAACTTGTTTGGAATGAAATAGAAACATTCACAACTTGTTTGAAATGAAACGAAAACACTCACAACTCTTTTAAAATGAAATGGAAATAGCCACAACTTGTTTGGAAAGAAATGGGAACACTTACAAATAGTTTTGGAATGATATGGAAACATACACAACATGTTTGGAATGAAATAGAAACAATCGCAACTAGTTTCAAATGAAATAGAAAATTTAACAACTACTTTAGAATGAAATGGAAACATTCACCTCTTGTTTGGAATGAAATGGAAACAATCGCAACTAGTTTCAAATGAAATAGAAAATTTAACAACTACTTTAGAATAAACATTCACCTCTTGTTTGGAATGAAATGGAAACATTCACAACATGCTTGGAATGAAAGGGAAACACTTACAACTAGTTTGGAATGAAACAGAAACATCCGGAACTTTTTTAGAACGACAGCTTTCACCATTTGTTTAGAATGAAATGAAAACATTCACAACTAGTTTGGAAAGGAATGAAAACATTAACAACTAGTTTGAAATAAAATGGTAACATTCGCAACATGTTTAGACTGAAATGGAAACATTCATGACTGGTTTGGAATGAAATGGAAACATTAACAACTGGCTTGGAAAGAAATGGAAACATTCACAACTTGTTTGGAATGAAATTGAAACACTCATAACTTGTTTCAAATGATAGGGAAACATTTAGAGGTAGTTTCACATAAAATGGGAACATTCATAACTACTTTAGAATGAAATAGAAAGATTCACCACATGTTTGGAATGAAACAGAAACATCACCACATGTTTCGAATGAAATGGAAACATTCACAAGTAGTTTGGAGTCAAACAGAAACATTCACAACTTGTTTAAGATGGAAACATTCACAACATGTTTAGAATTAAGTGGAAACATTCGCAACTTTTTTGGAATGAAATGGAAAATTTATAACTAGTTTGGAATGAAATGGGAACACTTAATGCTAGTTTGGAATGAAATGGAAACACTTAATTCTAGTTTGGAATGAATTGGAAATGATCACAATTAGTTTGGAATAAAATTGAAACATTCATAACTACTTTGGTATGATATGGTAGCATTCATTACCACTTTGGAATGAAATAGAAACATCCACAACTAGTTTGGAATGAAATAGAAATGTTCACTACTTGTTTGGAATGAAAGTAAACATTCACAACTTGTTTGGAATGAAATGAAAACATTCATAACTAGTTTTGAATGAAATGAAAACATTCACAACTTGTTTGCAATGAAATGGAAACATCAACAACTTGTTTGGAATGAAATGGAAACATGCATAACTTGTTCCAAATAGAAGCATTCACAACTTGCTTAGAATGAAGAGGAAAAATTCACAACCTGTTCAGAATGAAAAGGAAAAATTCACAACTAGTTTGGAAACAAATGGAAACAATCACAACATGTTTAGATCAAAATGGAAAATTTTGCAACTTGTTTCAATTGAAATGAAAACCTTCACAGCTTGTTTTGAATAAAATGGAAATGTTAACCAATTGTTTTGAATGAAATGGAAACATTCATGACTAGTTTCGAGTGAAATGGAATCATTCACAACTAGTTTTGAATGAGATGGAAACATTCACAACTAGTTCGGAATGAAATGGAAACATTCACAACTTCTTTAGAACGAAATGGAAACATTCACAACTTGCTTCAAATGAAATGAAAACATTCACAACTATTTTGGAATGAAATGGAAACATTCACAACTAGTTTAAAATAAAATGGAAACATTAAAAACTTGTTTGGAATGAAATGGATATAATCACAACTATTTTAGAGCGAAATGAAAACATTCACCACTAGTTCGAAATGAAATGGAAAGATTCACAACTTGTTTAGAATAAAGTTTAAACATTAACAACTTCTTTGCAATAAAATGGAAACATTCACAACTATTTTTGAATGAAATGGAAACATTCACAACTTGTTTGGAATGAAATGGAAACATTCATAACTTGTTTGGAATGAAATGGAAACATTGACAACTCGTTTGGATTAAAATGGAAACATTCAGAACATTTTTCGAATGAAGTGGAAATATTCACAACTAATTTGGAATAAAATGGAAACTTTCACAAGTAGTTTAGAATGAAATGGAAACATTTACAACTTGTTTGGGATGAAAAGGAAACATTCACAACTAGTTTGTAGTAAAATGGAAATGTTCACAACTTGTTTGGAATGAAATAAGAACTTTCCTAACTTGTTTTGATTAAAATGGCGACATTCACAACTAGTCTTAAATGAAATGGAAACAATCACAACTTGTTTAGAATGGAAGCATTCACAACTTGTTTAGAATAAAGTGGACACATTGACAACTTGTTTGTAATGAAATGGAAGCATTCACAAATAGCTTGGAATGAAATGGAAACATTCACAACTTGTTTGGAATGAAATAGAAGCACTCACAACTTGTTTAGAATGCAAGCAATCACCACCAATTTAGAATGAAATGGAAAGATTCACAACTAGTTTGGATTGAAGTTGAAACATTCACAACTAGTTTGGAATGAAATGGAAACGTTCACAACTAGTTTGGAATCAATTGGGTACGTTCACAACTTGTTTCAAATGAAATTGAAGTATTCAAAACTTGTTTGGAATGAAATGGAAACTTTCACAACTAGTTTGGAATGAAGTGGAAACAGTAACCCTAGTTTCGAATCAAATGGAAATATTGACAACTAATTTAGAATTAAATGGAAAGATTCATAACTTGTTTGTAATGAAATGGAAACATTCACAACCACTTTAGAATTAAATGGTAACATTCACAACTTGTTTAGGATGAAACGAGAAGATTCAACACTAGTTTAAAATGAAATGGAAACATTCACAACTTCTATAGAATGGAGGCATTCGCCTCTTATTTAGAACGAAACAAAAACATTCACAACAAGTTTGGAATGAAATGCAAAACATCATAACTCATTTAGAATGAAATGGAAACATTCACAACTAGTTTAGAATGAAATAGAAACATTCGTAACTTGTTTGGAATGAAACGGAAACATTGACAACTCCTTTGCATGAAAATGGAAACATTTAGAACTTTTTTCAAATGAAGTGAAAATATTCACAACTAATTTGGAATACAATGGAAACTTTCACAAGTAGTTTAGAATGAAATGGAAACATTCACAACCTGTTTGGAATGAATTCAAAAATTCACAACTAGTTTAGAATGAAATGGAAACATTCACAACTAGTTTATAGTAAAATGGAAACGTTCACAACTTGTTTGGAATGAAATAAGAACATTCCTAACTTGTTTTGATTGAAATGGTGACATTCACAACTAGTCTCGAATGAAATGAAAACAACCATAACTTGTTTTGAATGGAAGCATTCACAACTTCTTTGGAATGAAATGGAAGCATTCATAACTAGTTTCGAATGAAATGGAAACCTTCACAACCTGTTTGTAATGAAATGGAAACACTCACAACTATTTTAGAATGAAATTGAAACAGCCACAACTTGTTTGGATGACATGGGAACACTCACAAGTAGTTTTGGAATGAAATGGAAACATACACAACATGTTTGGAATGAAATGGAAAGAATCACAACTAGTTTCGAATAAAATGGAAACTTTAAAAACTACTTTAGAATGAAACGGAAACATTCAACCCCTTGTTTGGAATGAAATGGAAGCATTCACAACATGCTTGGAATGAAAAGGAAACACTGACAACTAGTTTGGAATGAAGTAGAAACATTCAAAACTTGTTTAGAACGGAAGCATTCGCCATTAGTTTAGAATGAAACGAACACATTCACAACAAGTTTGGAAAGAAATGGAAACATTAGCAACAAGTTTGAAATGAAATGGTAACATTTGCAACATGTTTCAATTGAAATGGAAACATTCACAATTGCTTTGGAATGAAATGGAAACATTAACAACTGGCTTGGAATGAAATGGAAACATTCACAACCAGTTTAAAATGAAATGGAAACATTAACAACTTGTTTGGAATGAAATGGATACAATCATAAGCTTTTTAGAGCGAAATGAAAACATTCATCACTAGTTCAGAATGAAATGGAAAGATTCACAACTTGTTCAAAATGAAATTTAAACAATAACAGCTTGTTTCGAATAAAATGGAAACATTCACAACTATTTTGGAATGAAATGGAAACATTCACAACTTGCTTGGAAAGAAATGGAAACATTCGTAACTTGTTTTGAATGAAACGGAAACATTGACAACTTGTTTGCTTTAAAATGGAAACATTCACAAATAGTTTGTAGTAAAATGGAAACATTCGCAACTTGTTTGGAATGAAATAAGAACATTCCTAACTTGTTTTGATTGAAATGGTGACATTGATAACTAGTCTCGAATGAAATGAAAACAATCATAACTTATTTAGAATGGAAGCATTCACAACTTGTTTGGAATGAAACGGAAGCATTCGCAACTAGTTTCAAATGAAATGGAAACATTCACAACCTATTTGTAATGAAATGGAAACACTCACAACTATTTTAGAATAAAATCGAAACAACCACAACTTCTTTGGAATAAAATGGGAACACTCACAACTAGTTTTGGAATGATATGGAAACATACACAACATGTTTGGAATGAAATGGAAAGAATCACAACTAGTTTGAATGAAGCAGAAACATTCAAAACTTGTTTAGAACGGAAGCATTTGCCACTAGTTTAGAATGAAACGAACACATTCACACCTACTTTGGAAAGAAATGGAAACATTAGCAACCAGTTTGAAATGAAATGGTAACATTCGCAACATGTTTAGATTGAAATGAAAACATTCACAACTGCTTTGGAATGAAATGGAAACATTAACAACTGGCTTGGAATGAAATGGAAACATTCACAACCAGTTTAAAATGAAATGGAAACATTAACAACTTGTTTGGAATGAAATGGATACAATCATAAGTATTTTAGAGCGAAATGAAAACATTAATCACTAGTTCAGAATGAAATGGAAAGATTCACAACTTGTTTAGAATGAAATTTAAACATTAACAGCTTGTTTCGAATAAAATGGAAACATTCAAAACTATTTTTGAATAAAATTGAAACATTCACAACTTGTTTGGAATGAATTGGAAACATTCGTAACTTGTTTGGAATGAAACAGAAACTTTGACAACTCGTTTGGATTAAAATGGAAACATTCGAAACTTTTTTCAAATGAAGTGGAAACATTCACAACTAATTTGGAATACAATGGAAACTTTCACAAGTAGTTTAGAATCAAATGGAAACATTTACAACTTGTTTGGAATGAATTCAAAAATTCACAACTAGTTTAGAATGAAATGGAAACATTCACAACTTGTTTGGGATGAAAAGGAAACAATCACAACTAGTTTATAGTAAAATGGAAATGTTCACAACTTGTTTGGAATGAAATACGAACAATCCTAACATGTTTTGATTGAAATGGTGACATTCACAACTAGTCTCAAATGAAATGAAAACAATCATAACTTGTTTAGAATGGAAGCATTCACAACTTGTTTCGAATGAAACGTAAGTGTTCGCAACTAGTTTCGAATGAAATGGAAACATTCACAACCTGTTTGTAATGAAATGGAAACACTCACAACTATTTTAGAATAAAATTGAAACAGCCACAACTTGTTTGGAATGAAATGGGAACACTCATAACTAGTTTTGGAATGATATGGAAACATACACAACATGTTTGGAATGAAACGGAAAGAATCAGAACTAGTTTCGAATAAAATGGAAACTTTAACAACTACTTTAGAATGAAATGGAAACATTCACCCCTTGTTTGGAGTGAAATGGAAACATTCACAACATGGTTGGAATGAAAAGGAAACGTTGACAACTAGTTTGGAATGAAGCAGAAACATTCAAAACTTGCTTAGAACAGAAGCATTCGCCACTAGTTTAGAATGAAGCGAACACATTCACAACTAGTTTAGAAAGAAATGGATACATTAGCAACAAGTTTGAAAGGAAATGGTAACATTCGCAACATGTTTAGATTGAAATGGAAACATTCACAACTACTTTAGAATGAAATGGAAACATTAACAACTGGCTTGGAATGAAATGGAAACATTCACAACCAGTTTAAATTGAAATGGAAACCTTAACAACTTGTTTCGAATGAAATTGATACAATCATAACTATTTTAGAGAGAAATGAAAACATTAATCACTAGTTCAGCATGAAATGGAAAAATTCACAACCTGTTTAGGATGAAATTTAAACATTAACAGCTTGTTTCGAATGAAATGGAAACATTCACAACTATTTTTGAATGAAATTGAAACATTCAAAACTTGTTTGGAATGAATTGGAAACATTCGTAACTTGTTTGGAATGAAACAGAAACATTGACAACTCATTTGGATTAAAATGGAAACATTCAGAACTTTTTTCCAATGAAGTGGAAACATTCACAACTAATTTGGAATACAATGGAAACTTTCACAAGTAGTTTATAATGAAATGGAAACATTCACAACTTGTTTGGAATGAATTAAAAAATTCACAACTAGTTTAGATTGAAATGAAAACATTCACAACTTGTTTGGGATGAAAAGGAAACTTTCACAACTAGTTTATAATAATATGGAAACGTTCACAACTTGTTTGGAATGAAATAAGAACATTCCTAACTTGTTTTGATTGAAATGGTGGCATTCACAGCTAGTCTCGAATGAAATGAAAACAATCATAACTTATTTAGAATGGAAGCATTCACAACTTGTTTGGAATGAAATGGAAGCGTTCGCAACTAGTTTCGAAAGAAATGGAAACCTTCACAACCTGTTTGTAATGAAATGGAAACACTCACAACTATTTTAGAATTAAATCAAAATAGCCGCAACTTGTTTGGAATGAAATGGGAACATTCACAACTAGTTTTGGAATGATATGGAAACATACACAACATGTTTGGAATGAAATGGAAAGAATCAGAACTAGTTTCGAATAAAATGGAAACTTTAACAACTACTTTAGAATGAAATGGAAACATTTACCCCTTGTTTGGAATGAAATGGAAACATTCACAACATGCTTGGAATGAAAAGGAAATGCTGACAACTAGTTTGGAATGAAGCAGAAACATTCAAAACTTGTTTAGAACGGAAGCATTCGCCACTAGTTTAGAATGAAACGAAGACATTCACAACTAGTTTGGAAAGAAATGGAAACATTAGCAACAAGTTTGAAATGAAATGGTAACATTCGCAACATGTTTAGATTGAAATGGAAACATTCACAACTGCTTTGGAATGAATTGGAAACATTAACAACTGGCTTGGAATGAAATGGAAACATTCACAACCAGTTTAAAATGAAACGGAAACATTAACAACTTTTTTCGAATGAAATGGATACATTCATAACTATTTTAGAGCAAAATGAAAATTTCATCAGAAGTTCAGAATGAAATGGAAAGATTCACAACCTGTTTAGAATGAAATTTAAACATTAACAGCTTGTTTCAAATAAAATGGAAACATTCACAACTATTTTTGAATGAAATGGAAACATTCACAACTCGTTTGGATTGAAATGGAAACATTCGGAACTTTTTTCAAATGAAGTGGAAACATTCAGAACTAATTTGGAATACAATGGAAACTTTCACAAGTAGTTTAGAATGAAATGGAAACATTCACAACTTGTTTGGAATGAATTCAAAAATTCACAACTAGTTTAGATTGAAATGGAAACATTCACAACTTGTTTGGGATGAAAAGGAAACATTCACAACTAGTTTATAGTAAAATTGAAACGTTCACAAGTTGTTTGGAATGAAATAAGAACATTCCTAACTTGTTTTGATTGAAATGGTGACATTCACAGCTAGTCTCGAATAAAATGAAAACAATCATAACTTGTTTAGAATGGAAGCATTCACAACTTGTTTAGAATGAAACGGAAGCATTCGCACCTAGTTTCGAATGAAATGGAAACATTCACAACCTGTTTGTAACGAAATGGAAACACTCACAACTATTCTAGAACAAAATCGAAATAGCCGCAACTTGTTTGGAATGAAATAGGAACACTCACAACTAGTTTTGGAATGATATGGAAACATACACAACATGTTTGGAATGAAATGGAAAGAATCACAAGTAGTTTCGAATAAAATGGAAACTTTAACAACTACTTTAGAATGAAATGGAAACATTCAATCCTTGTTTGGAATGAAATGGAAACATTCACAACATGCTTGGAATGAAAAAGAAACACTGACAACTAGTTTGGAATGAAGCAGAAACATTCAAAACTTGTTTAGAACGGAAGCTTTCGCCACTAGTTTAGAATGAAACGAACACATTCACAACTAGTTTGGAAAGAAATGGAAACATTAGCAACAAGTTTGAAATGAAATGGTAACTTTTGCAACATGTTTAGATTGAAATGGAAACATTCACAACTACTTTGGAATGAAATGGAAACATTAACAACTGGCATGGAATGAAGTGGAAACATTCACAACCAGTTTAAAATGATATGGAAACATTAACAACTTGTTTCGAATGAAATGCATACAATCATAACTATTTTAGAGTGAAATGAAAACATTCATTATTAGTTCAGAATGCAATGGAAAGATTAACAACTTGTTTAGAATGAAATTTAAACATTAACAGCTTGTTTCGAATAAAATGGAAACATTCACAACTATTTTTGAATGAAATGGAAACTTTGACAACTTGTTTGGAATGAAATAGAAACATTGACAACTCGTTTGGATTAAATTGGAAACATTCGGAACTTTTTTCTACCGAAGTGGAAACATTCACAACTAATTTGGAATACAATGGAAACTTTCACAAGTAGTTTAGAATGAAATGGAAACATTTACAACTTGTTTGGAATGAATTCAAAAATTCACAACTAGTTTAGAGTGAAATGGAAACATTCACAACTTGTTTGGGATGAAAAGGAAACATTCACAACTAGTTTATAGTAAAATGGAAACGTTCACAACTTGTTTGGAATGAAACAAGAACATTCCTAACTTGTTTTGATTGAAATGGTGACATTCACAACTAGTCTCGAATGAAATGAAAACAATCATAACTTGTTTAGAATGGAAGCATTTACAACTTGTTTGGAGAAAAACGGAAACGTTCACAACTAGTTTCGAATAAAATGGAAACATTCACAACCTGTTTGTAATGAAATGGAAACACTCACAATTATTTTAGAATGAAATCAAAACAGCCACAATTTGTTTGGAATGAAATGGGAACACTCACAACTAGTTTTGGAATGGTATGGAAGCATACACAACATGTTTGGAATGAAATGGAAAGAATCATAACTAGTTTCGAATAAAATGGAAACTTTAACAACTACTTTAGAATGAAATGGAAACATTCACCCCTTGTTTGGAATGAAAAGGAAACACTGACAACTAGTTTGGAATGAAGCAGAAACATTCAAAACTTGTTTAGAACGGAAGCATTCACCATAAGTTTATAATGAAACGAATACATTCACAACTAGTTTGGAAGGAAATGGAAACATTAGCAACAAGTTTGAAATGAAATGGTAACATTCGCAACATGTTTAGATTGAAATGGAAACATTCACAACTGCTTTGGAATGAAATGGAAACATTAACAACTGGCTTGGAATGAAATGGAAACATTCACAGCCAGTTTAAAATGAAATGGAAATATTAACAACTTGTTTGGAATGAAATGGATACAATCATAACTATTTTAGAGCGAAATGAAAACATTCATCACTAGTTCTGAATGAAATGGAAAGATTCACAACTTTTTTAGAATGAAATTTGAACATTAACAGCTTGTTTTGAATAAAATGGAAACATTCACAACTATTTTTTAATGAAATTGAAACATTCACAACTTGTTTGGAATGAAATGGAAACATTCGTAACTTGTTTGGAATGAAACGGAAACATTGACAACTCGTTTGGATTAAAATGGAAACATTTGGAACTTTTTTCAAATGAAGTGGAAACATTCACAACTAATTTGGAATACAATGGAAACATTCACAACTTGTTTGGAATGAATTCAAAAATTCACAACCAGTTTAGATTGAAATGCAAACATTCACAACTTGTTTGTGATGAAAAGAAAACATTCACAACTAGTTTATAGTGAAATGGAAACGTTCACAACTTGTTCGGAATGAAATAAGAACATTCCTAACTTGTTTTGATTGAAATGGTGACATTCACAGCTAGTCTCGAATGAAATGTAAACAATCATAACTTGTTTTGAATGGAAGCGTTCACAACTTGTTTGGAATGAAACGGAAGCGTTCACAACTTGTTTGGAATGAAATGGAAACATTCACAACCTGTTTGTAATGAAATGAAAACACTCACAACTATTTTAGAATAAATCGAAATAGCTGCAACTTGTTTGGAATGAAATGGGAACACTCACAACTAGTTTTGGAATGATATGGAAACGTACACAACATGTTTGGAATAAAATGGAAAGAATCAGAACTAGTTTCGAATAAAATGGAAACTTTAACAACTACTTTAGAATGAAATGGAAACATTCACCCCTTGTTTGGAATGAAATGGAAACATTCACAACATGCTTGGAATGAAAAGGAAACGCTGACAACTAGTTTGGAATGAAGCAGAAACATTCAAAACTTGTTTAGAACGGAAGCATTCGCCACTAGTTTAGAATGAAACAAACACATTCACAACTAGTTTGGAAAGAAATGGAAACATTAGCAACATGTTTGGAATGAAATGGTAACATTCGCAACATGTTTAGATTGAAATGGAAACATTCACAACTGCTTTGGAATGAAATGGAAACATTAACAACTGGCTTGGAATGAAATGGAAACATTCACAACCAGTTTAAAATGAAATGGAAACATTAACAACTTGTTTCGAATGAAATGGATACAATCACAACTATTTTAGAGCGAAATGAAAACATTCATCACTAGTTCAAAATGAAATGGAAAGATTCACAACTTGGTTAGAATGAAATTTGAACATTAACAGCTTGTTTCGAATAAAATGGAAACATTCACAACTATTTTTGAATGAAATGGAAACATTCACAACTTGTTTGGAATGAATTGGAAACATTTGTAACTTGTTTGGAGTGAAAGAGAAACAGTGACAACTCATTTGGATTAAAATGGAAAGATTCAGAACTTTTTCAAATGAAGTGGAAACATTCACAACTAATTTGGAAAACAATGGAAACTTTCACAGGTAGTTTAGAATGAAATGGTAACATTCACAACATGTTTGGAATGAATTAAAAAATTCACAACTAGTTTAGAATGAAATGGAAACATTCACAACTTCTTTGGGATGAAAAGGAAACATTCACAACTAGTTTATAGTAAAATAGAAACTTTCACAACTTGTTTTGAATAAAATAAGAACATTCCTAACTTGTTTTGATTGAAATGGTGACAGTCACAACTAGTCTCGAATGAAATGTAAAGAATCATAACTTGTTTAGAATGGAAGCGTTAACAACTTGTTTGGAATGAAATGGAAGTGTTCACAACTAGTTTCGAATGAAATGGAAACATTCACAACCTGTTTGTAATGAAATGGAAACACTCACAACTATTTTAGAATAAAATCAAAATAGCCGCAACTTGTTTGGAATGAAATGGGAACACTCACAACCAGTTTTGGAATGATATGGAAACATACACAACATGGTTGGAATGAAATGGAAAGAATCAGAACTAGTTTCGAATAAAATTGAAACTTTAACAACTATTTTGGAATGAAATGGAAACATTCACCCCTTGTTTGGAATGAAATGGAAACATTCACAACATGCTTGGAATGAAAAGGAAATGCTGACAACTAGTTTGGAATGAAGTAGAAACATTCAAAACTTGTTTAGAACGGAAGCATTCGCCACTAGTTTAGAATGAAACGAACACATTCACAACTTGTTTGGAAAGAAATGGAAACATTAGCAACAAGTTTGAAATGAAATGGTAACATTTGCAACATGTTTAGATTGAAATGGAAACATTCACAACTGCTTTGGAATGAAATGGAAACATTAACAACTGGCTTGGAATGAAATGGAAACATTCACAACCAGTTTAAAATGAAATGGAAACATTAACAACTTTTTTCGAATGAAATGGATACAATCATAACTATTTTAGAGCAAAATGAAAACTTTCATTACAAGTTCAGAATGAAATGGAAAGATTCACAACCTGTTTAGAATGAAATTTAAACGTTAACAGCTTGTTTCAAATAAAATGGAAACATTCACAACTATTTTTGAATGAAATAGAAACATTCACAACTTGTTTGGAATGAAATGGAAACATTCGTAACTTGTTTGGAATGAAACAGAAACATTGACAACTCGTTTGGATTGAAATGGAAATATTCGGAAACTTTTTCAAATGAAGTGGAAACATTCAGAACTAATTTGGAATACAATGGAAACTTTCACAAGTTGTTTAGAATGAAATGGAAACATTCACAACTTGTTTGGAATGAATTCAAAAATTCGCAACTAGTTTAGATTGAAATGGAAACATTCACAACTTATTTGGGATGAAAAGGAAACAATCACAACTAGCTTATAGTAAAATGGAAACGTTCACAACTTGTTTGGAATGAAATAAGAACATTCCTAACTTGTTTTGATTGAAATGGTGACATTCACAACTAGTCTCGAATGAAGTGAAAACAATCATAACTTGTTTAGAATGGAAGCATTCACAACTTGTTTAGAATAAAGTGGGCACATTGACAACTTGTTTGTGTTGGGATTCGGGAGCCAAACAGTGTAGCAGAATTGAACCAAAACCCTCCAGGGGTAAACCGAGTGTTCAAAAATTTTCATACCTAATTTTCAGTTGAGATCTCTCACTCAACTGCAGAGTCGAATCACAAAACCTGAACAGTTAACGTGTTCAACCTCTCTATGGTATCAACACGAGCCTCTCGGGATCACCATGCTTCCACCATATCTTGGCAGATGCGTTTATCTTGCGCTCGCAGTGCTAGCTTGCGTCCTCCAAGGAATTGCAACAGATGAGTTCGGCTGTCCTTTTGGAGGGTAGGGCAAGAAGCTCGAATTTCTCACTAAAAGTTGTTTTTATAGTAAGACTCAACTTCTAGGCCTAATGGGTTTCAAAGCCCTAATCCAATTAGGCTTTAATTTCGGGCTTAATAATGGCTCAACTCTTGGGCCCGTTACTAATACGAAATTAAAGTGAAACTATAACCCAAATAATTAACCCATGCACTCTAATGATCCAAATAGCTCTATGTGTGCAACCCAATTGGCTCTTACCACGTTGGCAATGATCATAAATCACATTTATGATCATAATCAATTAGTGGTGTCCAGCAACACATCATTGCTACCCAAGTGACAAGATTGTCGGCGATTCAACTAAACCTTTATGATCATTACCGATAAGCGTCATTGTCCCTTTGTCCAAGATATCAAGACTAAGCACGAGACATGGAATGTGTGACTCTCGTGTAGCCTAATCTTTGGTTTCTTGATTACCGAGTAGACCAGCTTAAACTGATGACATTGACATCGTATATCAACCCATCTGAGTATGGCCATGCATTTTTCTAAGTCTTACTCTATCAAGGGGCCCAAAGATATCACTCCCGTTACATAGGAGGGACAAATCCCATCTTGATCATACAAATCCCTTCGCATGATATGTGACATACCCAATGACCTCCTTCAAGTTCACTCAATTACGAGCAACAAAGGAAAGTATCAAAGTATGTGACTCACATGTAGGGAACCTTGATGATCTTAGGTCGAAGGACTACATATACCATGATCAGTATGAGAATCACTTATGACAGTCATATAACGATCCATGGTGTTCTCATGGTGGGTCGGTCCAGTACACAAGTTCTCCAACTTGTACCCATACGTAGACACATATCTGATATTAGTCTCCACATATGCTAATCATTATGTATTATTGCAACCTGCTCCACAACAATACTAGACCAGGGACGTTTGAGAATATCATTATTCTAGGGTTATAATTATGTTTATTATGTTATGTAGAAACAAAACAACAAACATAATAGCTGGATTAATGCCTTAATAAAATATCATGACTCAATGTGAAAAACATACAATCACCTCATGATTGGCTTTTGGGCACAATACTAACAGTTTGGAATCAAGTGGAAGCATTCATAAATAGTTTCGAATGAAATGGAAACATTCACAACTTGTTTAGAATGAAATAGAAGCACTCACAACTTGTTTAGAATGCAAGCAATCACCACCAATTTAGAATGAAATGGAAACATTCACAACTAGTTTGGATTAAAGTTGAAACATTCACAACTAGTTTCGAATGAAGTCGAAACATTCACAACTAGTTTGGAATGAATTGGGTACGTGCACAAGTTGTTTGAAATGAAATGGAAACATTCACAACTTTTTTAGGGTGAAATGGAAACATTCAAAACGTGTTTGCAATGAAACGAAAACTTTCACAACCAGTTTGGAATGAAGTGGAAACAGTAACCCTAGTTTGGAATCAAATGGAAACATTAACAACTAGTTTAGAATGAAATGGAATCATTCACAACTTGTTTGGAATGAAATTGAAACATTCACAACTAGTTTAGAGTAAAGTGGAAACGTTCACAACCTGTTTGGAATGAAATAAGAACATTCCTAACTTGTTTTGAATGAACTGGAAACATTCATAACTAGTCTCGAATGAAATGAAAAAATTCACAACTTGTTTAGATTGGAAGCATTCATAACTTGTTTAGAGTAGAAGCATTCACAACTTGTTTAGAATAAAGTGGACACATTGACAACTTGTTTGGAATGAAATGGAAGCACTCACAACTAGTTTGGAATGAAATGGAAACATTCACAACATGATTGCAATGAAATAGAAGCACTCACAATTTGTTTAGAACGCAGGCAATCACCACTTGTTGAGAATGAAATGGAAATATTCACAACTACTTTGGATTGAAGTTGAAACATTCACAACTAGTTTGGAATGAAGTGGAAATGTTCACAACTAGTTTGGAATGAATTTGGTACATTCACAACTTGTTTGAAATGAAATGGATGTTAGGTTTCGGCAGCCAAACAGTGCGGCGGAATTTAACCGAAACCCTCCAGGATCTAAGTGAAACGGGGTAAACCGGGTGTTCGAAAATTTTCATACCTAATTTTCGATTGAGATTTCTCACTCAACGATAGAGTTGAATTACAAAACCTGAATAGTTGATGTGTTCAAGCTCTCTATGGTATCCATACGAGCCTCTCGAGATCACCACGCTTCCACCACGTCCTAGCAGATGCGTTTCTCTTGTGCTCGCAGTGCTAGCTTTCATCCTCCAAGGAATTGCAACAGAAGAGTGCGGATGTCCTTTTTGGGAGTCTAGGGCAAGGAGTGTTGGGTTTCGGGAGCCAAACAGTGCAACAAAATTTAACCGAAACCCTCCAGGATCCAAGTGAAACGGGGTAAATCGGGTGTTCAAAAATTTTCATACATAATTTTCGGTTGAGATCTGTCACACAACTGTAGAGTCGAATCACAAAACCTGAATAGTTGACATGTTCAGGCTCTCTATGGTATCCACACGAGCCTTTCGGGATCACCACATTTCCTCCCCGTCCCGATAGATGCATTTATCTTGTGCTCGTAGTGCTAGCTTGAGTCCTCCAAGGAATTGCAAGAGAAGAGTACGGCTGTCCTTTAGGGAGGCTAGGGCAAGGAGACCTACGAATTCCTCACTAAAAGTTGAATTTATAGTGAGACTCAACTTCCAGGCCTAATGGGTTTCAAAGCCCTAATCCAATTAGGCTTTAATTTTGGGCTTAATAATGGCTCAACTATTAGGCCCATTATTAATACGAAATTATTGTGAAACCAAAACCCAAATTATTAGCCCATGCACTCTAATGATCCAAATAGCTCTATGTGTGTGACCCAATAGGCTCTTACCACGTTGGCAATGATCATCACTCACATTTATGATCATAAGCAATGATAATCACTCTTCTTCCCCTCATGTTCACTCTTCTCACTTAATCTCTCGGTTGTTCTCTCAACTTTCCCCTCATCACTCTTGCCCTCAACT
>KK899935.1:93888-145687 GCA_000696445.1 Aquilaria agallochum
CTTTGAAATGACACCTGAACCACACCAAATAGATATCGGAAGCCAAAGATATGACCAAAATACCACAACTGCTTCTGAACCAGCGATAACTCGCAAATCGCAACTTTGCAGCTGAATTGGACCTCCTTAACGTGAGAAATGGGTTTCATGGTCTTCATATGATCTGTAGCTCTAGATGTTAGATTTCCAATGAATCAAGAATCACTCAATTCTGATCTGTTTAGCTCAATATATGATTTTTCCACCAGAACATCGCCAATCTGTCAACATCCGAGCTTGAAGTGCACTAGTGAGCTTCTTAGCCTCCTTCCTTGTCAATGGTCCACTAGTTTTCTTCAATGGATCCTTGCCATCCTTGGTTGTGCCTTATTTGATCGTATCACTTTTGGACATAACACTAACAGTGGAAGCATTCAAAACTTGTTTGGAATGAAATAGAAACTCTTATAACCAGTTTGGAAGGAAGTGGAAACAGTAATCCTAGTCTGGAAGCAAATGAAAATATTCACAACTAGTTTAGAATTCAAAGGAAACATTCACAACTTGTTTTCAATGAAATGGAAACATTCACAACCTATTTAGGATGAACTGAGAAGATCAAAACTAGTTTGGAATGAAATGGAAACTTTCACAACCTCTATAGAATGGAGGCATTCACCATTTATTTAGAATTAAATGAAAACATTCACAACTAATTTGGAATGAAATGCAAAACATCATAACTCATTTGGAATGAAATCGAAACATTCACAACTAGTTTAGAATGAAAGAGAAACATTCACAACCTGTCTGGCATGAAACGGAAGTGTTCACAACTAGTTTTGAATGAAAGGAAAACATTTACAACTTGTTTGGAATGAAATGGAAACATTCACAACTATTTTTTAATGAAATAGAAACATTCACAACTTGTTTGGAATCAAACAGAAGCGTTCACAACTAGTTTTGAATGAATGGGAAACATTTACAACTTGTGTGGAATGAAATGGAAACATTCCAAACTATTTTACATTAAAATGGAAACACCCACAACTTGTTTGGAATGAAATGGGAACACTGGCAACCAGTTTGGAATGAAATAGAAACACACACAACTTGTTCGGAATGAAATGGAAACATTAACAACTGGCTTGGGAAAAAATGGAAACATTCACAAATTATTTAGAATCAAAGGAAAACATTTAGAACTAGTTTCGAGTAAAATGGGAGGATTCACAACTATTTTAGAATGAAATAGAAACACTCACCACTTATTTCGAATGAAATAGAAACATTCACGACATGTTTCGAAAGAAATGGAAACATTCACAAGTAGTTTGGAATCAAATAGAAACAATTGTAGCTTGTTTAGAATGGAAACATGTTAGTGTTGTGCCCAAAAGTCAATCATGAGATGATTGTATTTTTGCACATTGAGTCATGATATTTTATTAAGGCATTAATCCAGCAATTATGTTTGTTGTTTTGTTCCTGCGTAACTTAACAAACATATTCGTAACCCTAGAATAATGATATTCTTAAAAGTCCCTGGTCTAGTATTATTGTGGAGCGGGTTGAAATAATACATAACGACTAGCATATGTGGAGACTAATATGAGATATGTAGTCTACATATGGGTACAAGTTGGAGAACTTGTGTACTGGACCGACCCACCATGAGAACACTACATGGATCGTTATATGAGTGTCATAAGTGATTCCCATAGTGATCAGGGTATATGTAGTCCTTCGACCTAAGATCATCAAGGTTCCCTACATGTGAGTCACATACTTTGATACTTTCCTTTGTTGCTCGTAACTGAGTGAACTTGAAGGAGGTCATTGGGTATGTCACATATCATGCGGAGGGATTTGTATGATCAAGATGGGATTTGTCCCTCCTATGTAACGGGAGCGATATCTTCGGGCCCCTTGATAGAGTGAGACTTAGAAAATGCATGGCCATGCTCGGATGAGTTGATATGCGATATCAATGTCATCAGTTTAAGTTAGTCTACTCGGTAATCAAGAAACCAAAGATTGGGCTATACGAGAGTGACACATTCCATGTCTCGTGCTTAGTCTTGATANCGTGTGGATACCATAGAGAGCCTGAACACGTCAACTGTTCAGGTTTTGTGATTCGACTCTACAGTTGAGTGAGAGATCTCAATCGAAAATTAGGTATGAAAATTTTCGAACGCCCGGTTTACCCCATTTCACTTGGATCCTGGAGGGTTTCGGTTAAATTTCGCTGCGCTGTTTGGCTCCCGAAACCCAACAAAACATTCACAACTTGCTTGGAATGATATGGAAACATTCGCAACTTGTTTAGAATGAATTGGAAACATTTAGAACTAGTTCGAAATGAAATGGAAACATTCACAACTTGTTTTAAATGAAATGAAAACGTCCACAACTTGTTTGGAATGAAATGGAAACATTCACAACTTGTTTCGAATAGAAGCATTCATAGCTTATTTAGAATGAAGAGGAAGCATTCACAAATTATTTGCAATGAAACAGAAAAGTTCCTAACTAGTTTGCAATGAAATGGAAATAATCACAACATGTTTAGATTGAAATGGAAAATTTCACAACTTGTTTTGAATGAAATGGAAACTTTCACAACTAGTTTGGAATGAAATGGAAGCGTTAACTGCTTGTTTTGAATAAAATAGAAACATTCACAACTAGTTTGGAATGAAATGGAAGCATTCACAACTAGTTTCAAATGGAATGGAATTTTCAGAACTAGTTTCGAGTGAAATGGAAACAATCACAACTACTTTGGAATGAAATGGAAACATTCATAACGAGCTCAGCATGAAATGGAAACATTCACAACCTTAATGGAATGAAAGGAAACATTCACCACTAGTTTACAATGAAATGGAAACATTTCCAACTGGTTTAGAGAGAAATGGAAACATTAATAACTTGTTTGGAATGAAATGGAAACATTCACAACTTGATTAGAATGGAAGCATTCACACCCTGTTTAGAATAAAATGTAAACATTGGCAACTAGTTCGGAAAAAATTAGAAACATTCACAACATCTCTAGAATGAAGTGGAAACATTCACAACTTGTTTTAAATGAAGTGGAAACATTCATAACTAGTTTGTAATGAAATGGAAATGTTAACAACCTTTTTGGAATGAAATGGAAACATTCATAATTTGTTTGGAATGAAATGGAAGCATTCACAACTTGTTTGGAATGAAATGGCAGATTTAGAATTAGTTTCGAATGAAATGTAAACATTCACAACTATTTTAGAATAAAATGGAAACATTCACAACTTGTTTTAAATGAAATTGCATGAATCACAATTAATTTGGAATGAAATGGAAACTTTCAGAAGTCATTCCAAATGAAATTGAAACATTCAGAACTAGTTTGAAATGAAATAGAAATATTCTTAACTAGCTTGGAACGAAATTGGAAATTCACAACTTGTTTGGATTGAAAGGGAAACATTCACAAATTTTTTTGTAATGAAATGGAAACAATCACAACTAGTTTCGAATGAAATGGAAACATTGATAACTTGATTGGAATAAAATGCAAACACTCACAGCTATTTTAGAATGAAATGGAAACATTCACAACTTGTTTGGACTGAAATGGAAACATTCACAATTACTTCAGAATGAAATGGAAATATTCACAACTACTTTAAAATGAAATGAAAATATTCACAACTTGTTTGGAATGAAATGGAAACATTAACGACTTGGTCCGAATGAGATGGAAACTTTCACAACTATTTTAGAAGGATATGGAAACATTGACGACTTGTTTCGAGCAAGATGGAAACATTCACAACTAGTTTTGAATGAAATGCAAACATTCACAACTTGTTTGGAATGAAATTGAAATATTCAGAACTAGTTTGGAATGAAATGGAAACATTCAGAACTTGTTCAAAATGAAATGGAAACATCCATAACTTGTTTGGAACAAAATGGAAACATTCATAACTTGTTTCAAATAGAAGCATTCACACCTTATTTAGAATGAAGAGGAACCATTCACAAGTTGGTTGGAATGGAATGGAAAAATTCACAACTAGTTTGGAATGAAATGGATACATTCACAACACGTTTAGATTGAAATGAAAAATTTCACAACTTCTTTCGAATGAAATGGGAACATTCCCAACTAGTTTGGAATGAAATGGAAATGTTAACTACTTGTTTTGAATAAAATAGGAACATTCACAAGTAGTTTGGAATGAAGTGGAAACATTGACAACTAGTTTCAAATTAAGTGGAAACTTTCACAAGTAATTTGGAATTAAATGGAAACATTCACAACTACTTTGGATTGAGATGGAAAGATTAACAACTAACTTAGAGTGAAGTGGAAAGATTCATAACTAACTCAGAATGGATTGGAAAGATTCACAACTTCTATGGAATGAAATGAAAACATTCACAACTTGTTTGGAAAGCAAGGAAACATTTGCCACTAGCATTAATGACATCGAAACATTGACAACTTGTTTGGAACGAAATGGAAACATTCACAATTTGTTTAAAATGAAAGCATTCGCACCTTGTTTAGAATGAAATGGAAACATTCACAACTAGCTTGGAATGAAATAGAAAAATTCACAACTAGTTAGGAATAAAATGTAAACATTCGCAAGTCCTATAGAATGGATGTATTCACCACTTATTTAGAGTGAAATGAAAACATTCACAACTAGTTTGGAATGAAATGGAAACTTTTACAACTAGTTTGAAATGAAATAAAACATTCACAACTAGTTTAGAATGAAATGGAAACATTCACAACTTGTTTTGGAATGAAATGGAAGCATTCACAACTAATTTCGAATGAATAGGAAACATTCTCAACTTGTTTGGATTAAAAAAGAGGCATTCACAAGTTGTTTAGAACGGAAGCATTCACACCTCATTCAGAATGAAGTAGAAACAATCGTAACATGTTTGGAATAAAATGAAAACATTGACAACTAGTTTGGAAAGAATTTGAAACAATCACAACATATCTAGAATCAAATGGAAACATTCACAACATGTTTCAAATGAAGTGGAAACATTCACAACTAGTTTGGAATGATATGGAAACCTTAACAACTTGTTTGGAATGAAATAGAAATGTTCGCAACTTGTTTAGAATGAATTGGAAACATTCATAACCAGTTTACAATGAAATGGAAACATTCACAACTTGTTTCGAATGAAATCGAAACATTCACAACTATTTTAGAATGAAATGGAAATATTCACAACTTGTTTCGAATGAAATTGCAACAATCACAACCAGTTTGGAATGAAATGGAAACATTCCCAACTATTTTGTAATGAAATGGAAACATTCACAACTTATTTGGAATGAAATGGTAACATTCACAACTTATTTGGAATGAGATAGAAACATTCACAACTAGTTTGGAATCAAATGGAAACATTCACAATTAGTTTCGAATGAAATCAAAACATTCACAACTACTTTTGAATGAATTGGAAACATTCAAAACTTGTTTTGTGTGAAATGGAAACATTCACAACATGTTTAGAATGAAATGAAAGCTTTCACAGCATGTTTGAAATGAAATGGCAACATTCACAACTAGTTTCAAATAAAATGGAAAGGCTCACAAATAGTTTAGAATGAAATGGAAACATTCAAAACTTGTTTGAAATGAATTGGAAACCTTCACAACTAGTTTAGAATGAAATAGAAACGTTGACAACTTGTTTGCAATGAAATGGAAACATTCATAACATGTTTTGAATGAAATGGAAACAATCACAACTAATTTGGATTGAAATGGAAACATTCGTAAAATGTTTAGAATGAAATGGAAATAGTGAAAACTTCTTTTGAATGAAGTGCAAACATTTAGAACTAGTTTGGAGTAAAATGGAAACGTTAACACCTTGTTTAGCAATAAATGGAAACATTCACAATTGGTTTGGAATGAAATGGAAACATTCACAAGTTGTTTCAAATGAAGTGGAAACATAGACAACTGCTTTGAAATGAAATGATGAGATTCACAACTAGTTTAGAATGAAATGGAAACATTTACAACTTGTTTGTATGGAATTGGAAACATTCACAACGAGTTTTGTTACAGCCCTCTTAGCGGAAGCTCGTTTAATTTATATAAATTAATGAATCCCTAATTTAATACATCATTTTAAGATCATTTAGCAAGGTCAAACAAGTGAGTTAAGGTTCATTAGGTTCCGAGGAGAGTATGGCATCGAAAGAGGTCTAGGGGCAAAATGGTAATTTTGCATCCCAAGGTGTCGGGGCGAGCCCTGAGAGTCAAAAAAATGTTTTAAGACCTAACCCTTGCTTACCACCCAAGTATTTCATTAAGTGTTGGAGGTTTGACCAAGTTTTGACCAAAGGTTACTATTTGGGGAAGGGGGCTTTTTGCAAATCTTATGAAAGTTTGGTGGTTTGGTTGCTGTTGGGTTTAAAAGATTGTAAAGTTGTTTGCGGCTGCCGCTTTTGCTCATTTTGCTTACAAAACCCGAGTTCCCCCTTGCCCACTTGATTTCTTCTTCAATTCTCACTCAAATTCAAGAGTTCTTGGCGAAAATCAAAGGTTTCGAAGGTGACTAAGCAATGGGTGACTTCTCTGAAGGAAGGTTTGTGCTTTTGAAGCTTGGAATCATGTTTTCCAGCTGTGGCTTTGTTTTGAGCAAGGGATAACTTGATTTTCTTGCTGTTTCCTTGTTGGTTTGTCCCTTAGTTGCTTGGGTTTTGGTTGGGTTATGTCAAATAGTGCCATTTGGTTGGAATTGCTTGGAACCTAGGTAAAACCTTAGTGGAGCTTTGTTCTTGGAATTGGATTGGTTGATCTTTGCCTATAGATTGGAATTGAGGTAAGGGATTTAAGATTGAGACACATTTGATGCCATTCATAGCTTGTTTTCTTGTTAAATTCAAGTAGTTTGATGAATGGTGTTAGTTGGTGGGTTGTGTTGATCATGGTGGACTAGTATGTTTGTCAAGCTTGGTGTGTTGTTTGTGTGCACTGCAAGCTTGGTTGGAAACATTTACAACTTTCTTGGAATGAAATGAAAACATTCACAACTTGTTTGGAATGAAATGCAAACACTCACAACTTCTTCAGAATGGAAGCTGATGGCGTTGGGTTGGCCATCATTTGTGTTCCCGCCGTGGCTCCAGGACAGGGGTAACAGGGACCTCCTGAGGAATTTCGTGCGTGGCCGTCCGGTGATGGATAGCGGTGGCCGAGAAAGGTTTCCGGTGCTGGAGAGAGCCTGAAACGGGGACATCCCCAAGTAGTCCGGCCTGAAACATGTAGAAAACAGGGGTTAGGAGGTCCCCGGAGTGGTTTTCCGGGGAGGAGCCTCTGACACCCAAGTCAGTGCCTCTAAATGACAAAGAGTAAGCACAAGATAGACTTGCCGGGAGTATTTCTCTGGTATGCACAGAAGGGAAAGAATCTCGCTGGAGGCGTTTTTCTGGCATGTCCAGAGGAAAGAGAGGAGGAAGCTAGACCCCTGGAGCCCCAAAAAGCCCCCGTCCCCTTTTACCGAGAGCCTTCCCTACTGTAAATAGGAGAAAATGAGCCCCTCTGATTGTGACACGTGTATGGACGGATGCCGTCCGTACCTCTGAGCAGAAGAGTGGCCAGCCGCCTGTAGGCTTTCTCGGGCAGTGGTTTGTCGAGAAGAAGTCTCAGTGTGTCAGAGCGCAGACTGCAGTGGCCTGTCAGAGTGCTTGAGGTCAACATCTAGTGCGTACGGGTGAATATGTCAGAGACTCCTTCGAGTCACCCATCGCTCCTCCGAGGTACCTTCGGCCGACGTTACCTTTTAGGGGGACGAGCAAGGACCTCTCCCCGGGGTGATACCGTCTCTTTGGGGTGTTCTCATTCTTCCGAAGTCGGTTCATTTGTCCTCTGATGGAGAGGCGATATGGTAGTTTTCCGAGGTTGGTACGATGGGGCTTTTGAGGTCATATATCTTAGGTGTTTGGCCCCCTCTTTCTCTGAAGTCAGTGGGCCAGGGCGATAGCAGTTCGGCTATCAGAAGCATTCACACCTTGTTGAGAATGAAATGGAAACAATGACAACTTCTTTGGAATGAGATGGAAAAATTCACAACTAGTTTGGAACGAAATAGAAATGTTAGCAACTTGTTTGGAACGAAATGGAAACATTCACAACAAGTTTGGAATGAAATGGAAACAACCACAGCTATTTTATAATGAAGTTGAAACATTCACAAACTGTTTGCAACGAAATGGAAACACTCACAACTAGTTTAGAAAATGAAATGGAAACACTCACAACTTGTTTGGAAAGAAATGGAAACATTCAAAACCCCTTTGCTATGAAATGAAAACATTCACAACTTGTTTGGAATGAAATCTAAACATTCACAACTAGGTCCGACTAAAGTGGAAACTTTCACAACTAGTTTGGAATGAAATGGAAACTTTCACAACTTGTTTCGAATAAAATGGAAACATTCATAACTAGCTTTGAGTGAAATGGAAACATTCAGAGCTAGTTTATAATGAAATGGAAAGATTCATAACTTATTTGGAATGAAATAGAAACATTCACAACTAGTTTAGAATGAATGGAAACATACACAACTAGTTGAAAATGAAATGGAAACACTCACAACTTGTTTGGAATGAAATTGAAACATTCACAACATGTTTAGAATGGAATGGAAATCTTCAAAACTAGTTTGGAATGAAAAGAAAACATTCACAATGTGTTTCGAATGAAAAGGAAACATTCACAACTTGGCTGGAACGAAATGGAAACATTCATAACATGTTTAGAATGGAAGCATTCACAACTTGTTTGGGATGAAATGGAAACATTTAGAATGAAATGGAAACATTCACAACTAGTTTAGAATGAAACGGAAACATTCACAACTAGTTTAGATGGAAATGGAAACATTCACAACTAGTTTGGAATGAAGTGGAAACAATCACAATTTGTTTCGAATGGAAGCATTCACAACTTGTTTCGAATGAAATGGAAAAATTCACAGCATGTTTGTAATGAAACATGAATACTCATAAGTTGATTAGAATCAAATGGAAATATTCAAAACTTGTTTAGAATGCAAGCAGTCACCAGTAGTTTAGAATGAGGTGGAAACATTAACAACTATTTTGAAATGAAATGGAAATGCTAACAACTAGTTTCGAATGAAATGGAAACACTCGCAACTAGTTTGGAATGAAATGGAAACATTCATAACTTGTTTGGTAGGAAATGGAAACATTCGCAACTAGTTTGCAATGAAATGGAAACATTCACAACTTGTTTGGAATAAAATGGAAACATTCATGACAAGTTTGGAATGAAATGGAAAAACTCATATCCAGTTCCGAATCAAATGGAAACAATCACAACAAGTTTGGAATGAAAATGAAACATTCACAACTAGTTTGGAATAAAGTGGAAACATTGACAACTTGTTTGGAATGAAATGGAAACGTTCACAACTAGTTTAGAATAAATTGAAACATTCACAACTTGTTTCGAGCAGAAGCAAAAAAAACTTGCCTAGAATGAAGAGGTAACATTCACAAGTTTTTTTGTTACCCAGTCCGGGGTAGTCCAATTGTGGTGCCAAAATTGTGCATTTGGACTCCCAAGATTGGTAATGTTCTGTGAGCCATCAGAACACTACCCTTAGTGTGTATACCCAAGTGACCCTCTTGGGCACTATGTAAACACATGCATATTGGTTCAACCATCACACACATATTCACAATTCATGCCCACTATTGCAGCAAAGAAGGAAAACACTAGCACAAGTCTTAATCTTGGCTACCACACATTAGGCAATCTTGTTAAGTTCTAGTGACCAGCCACTGCACCTGTAACTGCCACTAATAAACTGTATCATTTTATCCATGTACCCCCTTGTTTTCCTTGCTCCATTATCAAGTAGACTCTTATAGCAAGTCAAGGAATTTTGTTTTACATCAATAGCCCACCTATGGACCAAGTTATGGATTTTTGAAGCTGGTTACAAAATTCTGACCAGAGGAATAGTAACTTAGCCAACTTTTCCACATCATATCTTTGGTTACAAGGATCGAAATTCAAAACTACCAAATCCCAGCTTAACCTCTATATGTTATCTAGGTTTGGTCAAAAGTTCATATGAAGCTTGTTTTTACACAAGGAGATATAAAACTTTAAGTGTAGAGTCAAAATTCTGGTCACTTTATGACCATTCTGACCATACAAAATTTCATAGGTGTGCAAACACTTCATTCACAAGGGGAAATCCCTAGAAAGCTATCCCATATATGTTAATTACACATAGGAAATTCATTCCCTTGCATCTAATAACTTTATGTGGCCAAAACATAATTTACAAGGAAGCAGCCTTTCATTCACACTTAGGCAGCTATGCACCACATCACTTACATAGCCAAAACACTACTCAAATGTTCACATACTTGTCTCATTTTACATACACTACATGTACATGCATATATGCACTACAAAATGGTCTTAATTCAACTAAATACCACCATAGGTAACAGGAGTGCCTGAGACACAACGGACTCTAGAACAGGATGCCGGACAGCTGCTGCACAACACAATAAGTACCACAATTAAAAATACGAAATGTGCTCCTAAAATCACCAAACTTTCCAGATCACAACTAGACATATAGATGTTCATGTATGTGAAATTTCAGATCAAAACTTAAACCAAAAATTTCAATTTGAATGTGATCATTCTGCTAAACCTAAAGTTATAGAATTGAGGGGAGTAAGTTTCATTGACAAACTTAGTAAGGGTAGCACTTGGATTCAATAGGTAAAGTGACCATCATCAATACCTGCATCCAAAGACACTAAAACATAAAGACCACAATGCATATATACAAGATATAGCAACCAAATGTAGCAAAACAATAATAACCATAGATTAGTCCATAAAACATGTAATAAACATAAATAAATCACTATGGCAGCCCTCCTTATGCTAATGCTTGGCCGTAGGAGGATTTTAACACTAGTTAGTACTAACTTTGGGCCCTAAAAACCCTCATTTCACTGCCATCTCTGTGAACTTCACACTAGGTCACAAAACCTTCAATAAGTGCACTCCCCTCACTAAGCTTGGTTCATCAAGCTCATGGCTCTCTTCCAAGCTTAGCCCTAGCTCCATGGTTGCTTGAAAAATATAAGAAACAACCCATGAGAGCAAGCGAACCTTTACCAAAGTGGTTAGGCCGAAAATCAAGCTTGATCCTTGAAGCATCCAAGCAATAGCTCTAGTTTGCCTCCAATTGCTTCCTTTTGCCATCAATTTCAGTCAATTACAAGTTTGAAGGTGTGGTGGCTATGGAGGAAGTATGCCTGTGTTCTTGGGCTAGAAGAGGATGAAAATGAGAGAGGGATAAGTGATTTGGCCACTTAAATGGCCTTAAATAAGCTTAAGTGCACAAAACACACTTAACAAGCTTAACCTTGCTTCATGTCATTTTCCTTGTCACTAATTATCGTTTCTTTCTATTAAACTCATTGGTACACATGTGCCCAAATTTTTTGACTATTTATGAAATCTTGGCTGCCTCCCCCATAGTGGGATAACCCCACAATTCCACCCTTTGACTTAAGTCAAAATCTTGAACACCTTAAGGTTTACACTAGGACATTTAGGTCCTTAATCTCTTTAGTGTTTCCTTTGTCCAAACTTGTCTTCCATGAGTAATTTGGTCCTCGAATAGCACTTTCATACCATTCATATCCTTCCTATAACTCTCCTAGTCTTTTTCTTGGGAGTTTTGCATTTGAGTACCCGAATTTCCAAAACCTTACAAAAAAGTCCATAGGTTGCTTGACAAACAAGCAAATGTTAAGGCTTTTCTTGGGGACCAAGTTAATAACTTGGAACACTTTTAAGGAGGTATTGATCATGCCTTTTACCCTCCACACTTCAATCACTATAGTGAGAATTACAAAATATAATGGTTTTTAGCTGTTATGACACACTTGTAATTCTCACATTTTTGTGTGGCGGAACAATCCTCTGCCCCTTAAAAATTGTTGTCCTACAAAATAGCCTTTAGCTTTGGGTATTCTTTAGGATACCCTTCCATAAGGTCTTTTCAGTTTCCCAAGTTGCTTCTCTTTTAGAATGGTGTGACCACAGAACTTTAACCATGAGAATAAGTTTGTTTCTTAACCTTCTGGTATCCTTGGCTAAGATAGCTGTAGGTTTCTCTTCATATGTCAAGTTAGGTTCTAATTGTATGTCTTCCACTACAATAGCATGCTTTGTGTCCAATACACACTTCTTAAGCATACTGATGTGAAAAACATTATGAACACTTGACATGCTTGGCGATAGAGCTAACCTATATGCTACCTTGCCAACTCTGTCCAAGATCTTATAAGGACCTATGTATCATGGAGCTAACTTGGTTCTTCTACCAAATCTGATAGTGCCTTTGGTTGGTGCAACTTTCAGCCAAACATTGCCACAAACCGCAAATTCTAAGTCTCTCCTTCTTTTGTTCATATACGCCGTGGTCCTTTAATTGGCTGCCTTTAATCTCTCTTGAATTTTCTTGATTTTGGCAGTTGTCTCTTCAATAATTTCGAGACCCAACTCTAGCCTGCCTGAGGCTTCCACCCAACAGTGGGGTGTCATGCACCTTCTTCCATATAATGCTTCATAAGGTGTCATGCCAATGGTTTTTTGGTAACTATTGTTATATGAGAATTCCACCAATGGTAATTGTTGGTCCGATTCACCTTTGAAATCCAACACACAACTCCTAAGCAAGTCTTCCAGTATCTGTATCACCTTTTCAATTTGCCCATCAGTTTGAGGGTGGTAAACAGTACTCAGGTGAATTTTGGTTCCTAGTGGTTTGTCCAAAACTGAGCCATAAATCTTGGATCTCTATCAGATATAGTCTCACTATCTCCTAGACATACATTTGAGCTAACTTCTCTAGGGAGTATGTGAGTTTCATAGGTAAGAAGTGGGCACATTTGGTTAGCCTATCCACAATGACCTAGATTGTATCATGCCCTAACCTAGATATAGGCAACCTAATAAAAAAGTCTATGGTTATGTTGCCCCACTTCCTCACTGGTATAAGTAGAGTTTGTAAGGTACTAGCTAGCTTCTAGTGCTCTACCTTTACCCTCTGGCATGTGGCACATTTGGAGACATAAGTAGCTATCTCTCTCTTCATGTTTGGCCACTAGAAGTGAATCTTCAGGTCTTTATACATTTTCTCACTTCTTGGATGTATGTTCAACTTGCTTGTGTGTGCTTCTTCAAGTATTTCATCCCTAAGCTTTGGTCCTTTAGGCACATAGATTCGATCGTTGAAGTACAATAATCTTTGCTTGTAGGCAAAGGATTAATACAAAGAATCTTTTTCCTCTCCTAAAATCTTTTTCAGATCAGGATCTATCTCCTATGCTTTTCTGACTTCTTCAATCCATCCAGACTGAATTGTCAATGTGTCAATTTGGGCTTCTTCCCACTTATGCCATTTATGCCATAGGCATAGCAGACTATTCTACTCACCATGATCAGCTATGGATCCTCCTTTCAAAAGTCCTGTGTACTTCCTACTCAAGGCATTTGCTACTAGATTGCCTTTGCCCTATATGTACTCTATACTGCAGTCATAGTCCTTGATGTACTCTAACCATCTCCTTCGCCTCAATTTCTTAAGAGCAAAAATCACTCCTGCCAACTCTAGGTCATGGGTAGGATAATTTTGCTCATGGGGTCTCAACTGCCTTGAACCATAAGCAATGACATTTCTATCTTGCATAAGCACACAACCTAACCCAAATCTAGATGCATCTGTATATATAATGTAGGGCTTTTTTGGATCAGGAAGAATCAACACTGGATCTTCAATCAACCTCTGCTTAAGCTCCTGGAAACTCTTTCCACACTTTTCAGTCCACTCAAATCTTTGACCCTTCTTGATCAGATGAGTAAGAACTGAGGAAATCATGGAAAAGCTTAATACAAATCTCTGGTAGTATCCAGCTAATCCTAGGAAACTTATGATTTCCTTCACAGTCCTTGGTCTATCCCACTATTGCACTACCTTGACCTTTTTAGGGTCTACCTTAAGGCCTTGTGCATCTACGATGTGTCCTAGGAAAGACACTTCCTTTATCTAGAATTCACACTTGGATAACTTGGAATAAAAGTTATGTTCCAATAAAGTCTTTAGGACAATCTTAAAATGATGTTCATGTTCATTTTCATCCTTGGAATACACTAGGATATCATCAATGAACACAATCACAAATTTGTCTAGATGTGGTCTGAACACCCTGTTCATCAAGTCCATGAAAACAACTGGGGCATTAGTCAAACCAAATGGCATAACTATGTACTCATAGTGCCCATATATGGTCCTAAATGCAGTCTTAGGAATGTTTTCTTCCTTTACTCTTAACTGGAAGTATCCAAATGTCAAATCTATCTTGGAGAAGATCTTAGCACCTTTGAGTTGATCAAATAGTTCCTCAATCCTAGGGAGTGGATATTTGTTCTTGATAGTCACTGCATTAAGCTTCCTATAGTCAACGCATAGTCTCAAAGATCCATCCTTCTTTTTCACAAAGAGAACAAGAGCTCCCCATGGTGAAACACTTGGCCTTATGAACCCTTTTTCAAGAAATTCATCAAGTTGCTACTTGAGCTCATTCATCTCTATGATTGGCATTCTATAAGGAGGTATGGATATTAGACTAGCTTCTAGTTGTAGCTTGATTTCAAACACAACCTCCCTTTGTGGAGGAATACCTAGCAGGTCTTTAGAAAAGACTTGTGGAAAGTCTCTCACTACAGGTATTCTGTCCACATCTTCTTCATAGTGCAATTCATTCAATGCATAACAGTAATCATGCTCAGAAATCACAGGTATCTTATCTACTACCTCTAGCTCCATGCCATGCATTTTATACACTAATTCCTTAGAATTCACTAATGCATGCACTTCATCGTTAGGCAATATGATTTACTTCTTAGCACAATCAATTCTTATATTATGCACAGCAAGCCAATTCATACCCAGCACTAAATCTGTTAGTGTTGTGCTCAAAAGCCAATCATGAGATGATTGTATTTTTGCACATTGAGTCATGATATTTTATTAAGGCATTAATCCAACAATTATGTTTGTTATTTTGTTTCTGCATAACTTAACAAGCATAATCGTAACCCTAGAATAATGATATTCCTAAATGTCCCTGGTCTAGTATTATTGTGGAGCGGGTTGCAATAATACATAACGACTAGCATATGTGAAGACTAATATGAGATATGTAGTCTACATATGGGTACAAGTTGGAGAACTTGTGTACTGGACCAACCCACCTTGAGAACACTACATGGATCATTATATGAGTGTCATAAGTGATTCTCATAGTGATCATGGTATATGTAGTCCTTCGACCTAAGATCATCAAGGTTCCCTACATGTGAGTCACATACTTTGATAGNGACACATTCCATGTCTCGTGCTTAGTCTTGATATCTTGGACAAAGGGACAATGGCATATATCGGTGATGATCATAAAGGTTTAGTCGATTCACCGACAATCTTGTCACTTGGGTAGCAATGATGTGTTGCTAGACACCGCTCATTGCTTATGATCATAAATGTGATTTATGATCATTGCCAACATGGCAAGAGCCTATTGGGTCGCACACATAGAGCTATTTGGATCATTAGAGTGCATGGGCTAATTATTTGGGTTATGGTTTCACTTTAATTTCGTATTAATAATGGGCCAAGGAGTTGAGCCATTATTAAGCCCGAAATTAAATCCTAATTGGATTAGGGCTTTGAAACCCATTAAGCTTGGAAGTTGAGTCTCACTATAAATACAACTTTTAAGTGAGAAATTCGCAGGTCTCCTTGCCCTAGCCTCCCAAAAAGGACAGCCACACTCTTCTCTTGCAATTCCTTGGAGGACGCAAGGTAGCACTGCGAGTGCAAGAGAAACGCATCTGCCGGGACGTGGTGGAAGCATGGTGATCCTGAGAGGCTCGTGTGGATACCATAGAGAGCTTGAACACGTCAACTGTTGAGGTTTAGTGATTCGAATCTACAGTTGAGTGAGAGATCTCAATCAAAAATTAGGTATGAAAATTTTTGAACACCCGGTTTATCCTGGAGGGTTTTGGTTAAATTCCGCTGCGCTGTTTGGCTCCCGAAACCCATCAAAATCATACTTAGCAATATCCAACAATAGTAGATTAGACATAACCTTAGTTTTCCTACTACTAGCTCACAATCCTTAGCTAGGTCATTAGTGAAAAGACATTGACTACCTGCTGTTTTCACTAAGGATATCCTAGGCATGATTTTAGTAGGCAATTTCATGGCTTCAAAAAATTTCCTAGCCACTATAGACACAGAAGCACCAGTATCAAACATAACATTAACAGGCATACTATTAAGGTAAATGTTACCTCTTAGTGCTCATCCCTGCTATGATGTCTTTGGCCTTTCTACTTGGAAGACTCTGCCAACTATCTGCACTTGAGGACGAGGCACTGGAGGAACTAGCCTCTACTGTCTCTCCCTAGGTGCTCCTCATCTAGGTCCTACCCCAATAGGCCTTATTGGACCTTGGTCTTCTGGCCTCCTTTGAGCCTATGGGTAGTCTTTGATCCAATGATCCATGGATCCACATCTTAGATAAGCTTGGGTGTCAAAATAGCAAGGTTTCTTTCCATGAAACTTTTTGCATTTAGGGCACCTTAGGCCAGGGAACTTCTCCTTAACCTTGCCCTCACCACCATGATGAGAATTCTTGGCAATTCTTTTGCCATATGGTGGCTTCTTCTGCTTGCCTCCTACCTAACTACTTTCCTCTAGTCCACTGGGAAAGTACTTAGCCTCATACTCCTCCTGCTCTACTAATAGAGCTTTATACATTGCTTCATAGTATGTAACTACTGCAAAAGGTCTAACAGTCTTTCTAATGTCTGACTTTAGGCCTTTGACAAATCTTTTAGCCTTCAACTCTTCCTGTCCATGAAACTGAGGAGCATACCTTACCAACTGATTGAATTTGTACTTATACTTTAAGACACTGAGGTTGTCCTGTCTTAGAGCATCAAATTCAACTTTCTTCATATCCTTGATGGCAACATTGATATATTGCTCCTGGAACAGCTGTGTGAACTCTGGCCAGCTCATCTCAATATATTTTCTTGGCCTTCTGCCCTTCTGGAAGGCATACCTATATCTGGTGTTTCTCCACCACATCTCTGCACTACCTACCAAGTTGTAAGTAGATAGTGACGCCTTCTTGGTGGAGCTAAGTGGCATCCTCTCAAACATCTTTTCTATGAAGATTAACCACTCCTCAGCTCTCTTTGGCTCAACTCTTCCATCAAACTGTGGAGGTCTTAGGCCTTTGAACCTCTCCAACAGCCTGAGTTCATCAAGGCCTTCTAGATCCTCTGATCTATGCCTCCTAGATATGTGAGAGCCGTCTATATGGTGATGTTTTCTATGATCTTTACGCCTTCTCCTGGATCTTCTTTCATGGCCTTCCTCAATATCATTCCTAGTAGAGGAATAGTCATAGACTGAGGGATTGGTCCTGGATACCTGATCAATCTTAGACCTTAGTCTTCTTCCTCTTGGATTTCTCCTATCTTCCTTTTTTTACCTACTCTGGCATAGTCCAATTATGGTGCCAAAATTGTGCATTTAGACTCCCAAGATTGGTAATGTTTTGTAGGCCATCAAAACACTACCCTTAGTGTGCGTACCCAAGTGGCCCTCTTAGGCACTATGTAAGCACATGCATATTGGTCCAACCATCACACACATATTCACATTTCATGCACACTATTGCAGCAAAAAAGGAAAACAATAGCATAAGTCTTAATCTTGGCTACCACAAATTAGGCAATCTTATTAAGTTCTAGTGACCAGCCACTGCACCTGAAATTTCCTCTAATAAACTAAATCATTATAGCTATGTACCTTGTATTTCCTTTGCCCATTATCAAGTAGAGACTTAGAGCAAACCAAGGAATTTTGTTTTACATCAATAGCCCGCCTATGGACCAAGTATAGATTTTTGAAGTTGGTTTCAAAATTTTGACCAAATGAATATAAACTTAGCCAACTTTGCAATGTCATATCTTTGGTTACAGGGCTCCAAATTCATAAATTTCAAATTCCAATTCAACTTCTAGATGTTCTCTAGGTGTGGTCAAAATTTCATACCAAGATTGTTTCTACATAGGGAGATATAGAACTTTAAGTGCAGAGTCAAAATTCTAGCCACTTTATGACCATTTTGCCCATACAAAATTTCATAAGTGTGCAAACACTTTGTTCACATGGGAAAAGCCCTCCAGAGCTATCCCATATATGTTCATCACACATAGGAAATACATTCCCTTACATTTAACAACTTTATGTGGCCAAAATAGAATTTACAAGTAAGTAGCCCATCATTCACACTCAGGCAGCTATGCACCACATCACTTACATAGCCAAAACACTACTCAATTGTTCACTTGTCTCATTTTACATACACTACATATAAATGCATACATGCACTATATAATGGTCTTAACTTAGCTAAATATGCACCATAAGTTACACGAGTGCCTGAGACACAACGGACTCCAGAACAGGATGCTGGACAGCTGTTGCACAACACAATAATTACCACCATTAAAAATACAAAATGTGCTCTTAAAATCACCAAACTTTCTAGATCACAACTAGACATGTGGAATTTCATGTACGTAAAATTTTAGATCAAAATCAAACCACAAATTTCAGTTTGAATGTGATCTTTCTGCTAAAGTTAAAATGACAGAATTGAGGGGAGTAAGTTTCATTGAGAAACTTAGTAAGGGTAGGACTTGGATTCAATAGGCAATGTGACCATCATCAATACCTACCTTGAAAGACACTAAAACATAAAAAGCACAATGCATATAAACAAGATATAGCAACCAAATGCAGCAGCCATTCACAACCAAAAAACACATGAAATGCAGCATCAATAATAACTGTAGATTAGTCCAGAAAACATGTAACAAACGTAAATAAATCACCAAGGCAGCCCTTCTAAAGCTAATTCTTGGTCTTAGGAGGATTTTAACACTAGTTAGTACTAACTTTGGGCTCTAGAAACCCTCATTTCAATGCCATCTTTGTGCACTTCACACTAGGTCACAAAACCTTCAATAAGTGCACTCCCCTCACTAAGCTTGGTTCATCAAGCTCATGGCTCTCTTCCGAGCTTAGCCCTAGCTCCATGGTTGCTTGAGAAAATAACCCGTAAGAGAAAGAGAATCCTTGCCAAAGTGTGTTGGCTGAAATTCAAGCTTGATGCTTGAAGTACCCAAGCAATAGCTCTAGTTTGCCTCCAATTGCTTCTTTTTGGCTTCAATTTCAATCAATTGCAAGCTTGAACGTGTGGTGGCTATGGAGGAAGTGTTGCTATGTTCTTGGGCTAGAGGAGGATGAAAATGAGAAAGGGATAAGTGATTTGGCTACTTAAATGGCCTTAAATGTGCTTAAGTGCACAAAACACACTTAACAAGCTTAACCTTGCTTTATGTCATTTTCCTTCTCACTAATTATGGTTTCTTTGTCTTAAACTCATTGGCACATATGTGCCCAATAGTTTTTACTATTTATCAAGTCTTGGCTGCCTCCCCCATGGTGGTATAACCCCACAATTGAACCCTTTGACTTAAGTCATAAGCTTGAACACCTTAAGGTTTACACTAAGACATTTAGGTCCTTAATGCCTTTAGCAGTTCCTTTGTCCAAACTTATCTTCTATGAGCAATTTGCTCCTCCAATAGCACTTTCCTACCATTCATATCCTTCCCATTATTCTCCAAGTTTCTTTCTTGAGAGTTTTGCAATTGAGTACCTGAATTCCCAAAATGTTACAACAAATGTCCATAGATTGCTTGACAAACAAGAAATCCTTAAGTCTTTTCTTGGGGGCCAAGTTACTAACTTGGAACACTTTTAAGGAGGTGTTGATCATGCCTTTTCCCCCCACACTTCAATCACCATAGTGGGAATTACACAATATAATGGTTTTTAGCCATTATGACACTTGTAATTCTCCCATTTTTGTGTGGTGGTAACATTTTTTGAATGAAATGGAAAAATTGACAATCATTTTGGAATGAAATGGAAATATTCACAACATGTTTAGATTGAAATGGAAAAATCCACAACATGTTTTGAATGAAATGGAAACACTCACAAAAAGTTTGGAATGAATAGGAAATATTAGCTACTTGTTTGGAACGAAATCAAAAAATTCACAAATAGTTTGGAATGAAAATGAAACATTCATAACTAGTTTGAAATGAATTGGAAACATTGACAACTAGTTTAGAATGAAATAAAAATATTCACAACCTGTTTGGAATGAATTGGAAACATTCACAAGTAGTTTAGAATGAAATGGAAATGTTCATAACTTCTTTGAAATGAAATCGAAACATTGACAACTAGTTTAGAATGAAAGGGAAACATTCACAACATGTTTGGCATGAAATGGAAATATTCATAACTTGTTTTCAATGAAATCGAAACCTTTAGAACTAGGTTCGAATGAAGTGGAAACATTCATAACTAATTTCCAATATCACAGAAACAAGAGTACCATGTTTTGAAAAAAATTGAAACACTCACAACTAGTTTGGCATAAAATGGAAACACTCACAACTTGTTTTGAATGAAGTGGAAACATTCACAACTACTTTGGAATGAAATGGAAACATTCACAACTAGTTTGCAATGAAATAGAAACATTCACAACTTGTTTGGAATGACATGGAAACATTCACAACTAGTTTAGAATAAAATGTAAACATTCACAACCTGTTCGGAATGAAATGGAAACATTCATAACTAGTTTAGAATGAAATGGAAACATTCACAACATGTTCGGAATGAGATGAAAACATTCCTAACTTGTTTAGAATGAAAAGAAAACATTCACAACTAGTTTGGAATGAAATTGAAACATTCACAATCAGTTTGGAATGAAATGGAAACGTGAACAACATGTTCAAAATGAAATGGAAACATTCACAACTAGTTTGGAATGAAATCGAAACATTTAGAACTTATTTGGAATGAAATGGAAATATTCACAACTTCTTTGGAATGAAATCGAAATATTCACAACTACTTTGGAATGAAATGGAAATATTTACCACTAGTTTAGAATAAAATGGAAACGTTCACAACATGTTTGGAATGAAATGGAAATATTCATAACTTGTTTTGAATGAAATGGAAACCTTCAGAACTAGTTTGGAAATAAGCGGAAACATTCACAGCTAATTTCAAATAGCACGGAAACAAGAAAACCTTGTTCTGAAATAAATGGAAACATTCACAACTAGTTTGGATTGAAATGGAGACATTCACAACTTGTTTTGAGCGAAGTGGAAACATTAACTACTACTTTGGAATGAAATGGAAACATTCATAACTAGCTTTCAATGAAATAGAAACATTAACAACTTGTTTGGAATGAATTGCGAACATTCACAACTAGTTTACAATGAAATGTAAATATTCACACTAGTTTAGAATGAAATGTAAACATTCATAACTTGTTTGAAATGAAATGGAAACAATCACAACTAGTTTAGATTCAAATGGAAACATTCACAACAAGTTTCGAATGAAATGCAAACATTAACAACTTGTTACAAAGAAATGAAAACATCCACAACCAATTTAGAATCATATGGAAATATTTACAACTAGTTTCGAATGAAATGAAAACATTAAAAACTTGTTTGGAATGAAATGGAAACAGTCATAACTTGTTTCAGATGGAGTGCAAACATTCTCACCTTCTTTGGAATGAGGTGGAAACATTCACAGCTAGTTTAGAAAGAAATGGAAACATTCACAACTTGTTTGGAATGAATTGTAAACATTCACAACAAGTTTGGAATGGAATTTGAGCATTCACAACTTCTTTGGAATGATGTGGGAATATTCACAACTTGTTTCGAGTGGAAGCATTCACAACTTATTTAGAATAAAATGGAAACATTCACAGCTTGTTTGAAATGAAATGGAAACATTCACAACTAGTTTGGAATGAAATGGAAATATTCACAACTTGTTTGGAATGAAATGGAAATAATCAGAACTTGTTTGGAATGAAATAGAAGCATTAACAACTACTTTCAAATGAAATGGAAACATTTACAACTTGTTTCAAATGAAGTTGAAACATTTGCAACTACTTTGGAATGAAAAGGAAACATTAAAAGCATGCTTAGAATGAAGTGGAAACATTCACAACTTGTGTTGGAGTGAAATGGAAACATTCACAACTAGTTTAGAATGAAATGGTAACACTCACAACTTGTTTGGAATGAAATGGAAGCATTCACAGCTGGTTTCGAATGAATTGGAAACATTCACAACTTGTTTGGACTGAAATGGAAACATTCACAGCCTGTTTGGAATGAAATGGAAACAGTCACAGCTAGTTTCGACTAAAATGGAAACATTCATTGCTAGTTTTGAATAAAATGGAAACATTCACAACTTGTTTGGAAAGAAATCGAAACATTCAAAACAAGTTTATAATGAAATTGTAACATTCACAACTAGTTTAGAATGAAATGGAAGCGTTCGCAAGTTGTGTAGAATGGAAGCATTCACCACCTGTTTAAAATGAATTGAAAGCATTCACAACTAGTTCAGAATAAAATGGAAAAAATCACAACTACTTTGGAGGAAATAGAAACATTCACAACTGGTTTGGAAAGAAATGGAAACATTCACAACTTGTTTGGAATAAAATGAAAACATTCGCAACTAGTTTGGAATGAAATTGAAACATTAACAACCTGTTTCGATCAAAATTGAAACATTTGCAACTAGTTTAGAATGAACTGGAAACATTTGCAACTTGGTTGGAATGAAATGCTAACATTCACAACTGGTTTGGGTTGAATTGGATACGTCCAAAACTAGTTGGAATGAAATAGAAATGCCCACAACTAGTTTGGTATGAAATGGAAATGTCTACAACTAGTTTGGAATGAAATGGAAATGTTCACAACTTGATTGGAATGAAATGGAAACATTCACAACTTGTTCGGAATCAAAGAAAACATTCACAACCGGTTTGGAATAAAATGAAAACATTTAGAACTAGTTTGGACTAAAATGAAACCATTCAGAAATAGTTTGGAATGAAATGGAGACATTCACAACTTGTTTGGAATGAAATGGAAACGTACATAACTTGTTTTGAATGAGCAGGAAACATTCACAACTTGTTTTGAATGAAATGGAAAAATTCACAACTAGTTTGGAATGAAATGCAAACATTGACAATATGTTTAGATTGAAATGGAAAATTTCATAACTTGTTTCGAATGAAATGTAAACATTAACAACTTGTTTCGAATGAAATGGAAATGTTAACTACTTGTTTGGAATGAAATCGAAACATTCACAAGTAGTTTGGAATGAAATGGAAACATTCACAACTGCTTTGGAATTAATTGAAAACATTCACAACTAGCTCAGAGTGAAATGGAAACATTCACAACTTGTTTAGAATGAAATGAAAACATTCACAACTAGTTTAGAATGAAATGGAAACGTTCACAACTTTTTTCGAATGAAAGTAAACATTCACCACTAGTTTACAATAAAATGGAAACATTTACAACTTGTTTGAATTGAAATGGAAACATTCACAACTTATTTGGAATGAAATGGAAACACTTATAACTTGTTTAAAATGTAAGCATTCACAACTTGTTTAGTACGAAATGAAAGCATTCACAACTTGTTTGGAATGAAATGGAAACATTCACAACTAGTTTGGAAAGAATTAGAAACATTCACAACATGTCTAGAATGAGATGGAAACAATCACAACTTGTTTCAAATGAAGTGAAAACATTCAAAACTAGTTTGGAATGAAATGGAAACATTAGCAACTTGTTCGAAATAAAATGGAAACATTCAGAACTAGTTTGGAATGAAATGGAAACAATCACAACTAGTTTAGAATGAAGTTGAAACATTCACAACTTGTTTACAATGAAATGGAAACGTTCACAACTAGTTTAGAATAAAATGGAAACACTTACAACTTGTTGGAAAGAAATGGAAACATTCAAGACTTGTTTGCAGTGAAATAGAAACATTCACAACTTGTTTGGAATGAAATGGAAACATTGACAACTAGTTTTGAATAAAATTGAAACATTCACAGCTTGTTTGGAATGAAATGGAAACATTCACAACTTGTTTGGAAATAAAATGTAAACATTCACAACTAGCTTCGAATGAAGTGGAAATGTTCACAACTATTTTGGGTTGAAATGGAAACATTCACAACTAGTTTAGAATAAAATGGAAGGATTCAAAACTTGTTTGGCATGAAATGGGTACATTCACCTCTAGTTTAGAACGGATTGGAAACATACACAACTAGTTTAAAATGAAGTGGAAACTTTCACAACTGTTAGTATTTGTGCCAATAGCCAATCATTAGATGATTGTGTTTTGCACGTTGAGACATGATATTTTATTAAGGCAATAATCCAGTAATTATGTTTGTTGTTTTATTTTTGTGTAACCTAATAAACATAATTATAACCCTAGAATAATGATAGTTTGAAATGTCCCTGGTCTAGTATTATTGTGGAGCGGGTTAGAATAATACATAATGACCCACTATGAGAACGCTACATCGATCGTTATATGAGTGTCATAAGTGATTATCATAGTGATCATGGTATATGTAGTCCTTTGACCTAAGATCATCAAGTTTCCCTACATGTGAGTTACATACTTTGATACTTCCCTTTGTTTCTCGTAATTGAGTGAATATGAAGGAGGTCATTGGGTATGTCACATATCATGCGGAAGGATTTGTATGATCAAGATGGGATTTGTTCCCCCCCTGTGACGGAAGTGTTATCTTTAGGGCCTTGACAATGTTACCACCACACAAAAATGGGAGAATTATAAGTGTGGCATAATGGTCAAAAAGCCATTATAGTGTATAATTCTCTTCATGGTGATTGAAGTGTGAGGGGTAAAAGGTATAATGAACACCTCCTTAAAAGTGTTCCAAGTTGGTAACTTGGCCCCCAAGGAAAGCCTTAAGAGTTGCTTGTTTGTCAAGCAACCTATGGACTTTTTTGTAAGCTTTTGGAAATTTGGGTACTCAATTGCAAAACTTTCACAAAAGAGCCTTGGAGAGTTATGGTAAGGATATGAATGGTATGAAAGTCCTATTGGAGGGCCATGTGGCTAATGGAAGATAAGTTTGGACAAAGGAAACACTCAAGGCATTAAGGGCCTAAATGTATTAGTGTAAACCTTAAGGTGTTCAAGCTTTTGACTTAAGTCAAATGGTGCAATTGTGGGATTCTCCCACCATGGGAGAGGCAGCCTAAGCCTGATAAATGGGTCAACAATGTTGGGCGCATGTGGACCAATGAGTTTAAGACAAAGAAACCATAATTAGTGAGAAGGAAAATGACATAAAGCAAGGTTAAGCTAGTTAAGTGTGTTTTGTGCACTTAAGCCCATTTAAGTGGCCAGTTCACTTATCTCTCTCCCATATTCGACCCACACAGCTACCAGCCTCCTCCACACTTCTTCCATAGCTCCTCTATAGCCACCATACCTCCAAGATTGAAATTGAAGGCAAAAGAAAGCAAGAAATGGCAATTGGAAGCTATGTGGTGCTAAGAATTGAGCGCACCTAGGATCAAGCTCCAATTTTGACATACACTCAAGGTAAGGGTTCTCTTTCTATCATGGATTTTTCTCTATATTTTCAAACAAACATGGAGCTAGGGCTAAGCTTGGAAGAGAGCCATGAGCTTGATGAACCAAGCTTACTGAGGGAGTGCACTTATTGAAGGTTTTGTGACCTAGTGTGAAGTGCACAGTGATGTCAGTGAAGATTGTGGTTTCTAGAGCCCAAAGTTAGTACTAACTAGTGTTAAAATTCTCCTACGACCAAGCATTAGCTTGAGGAGGGCTGCCATAGTGATTTGGTTATGTTTATTACGTGTTTTATGGACTAATCTATGGTCATTACTGCTGCCACATTTCATGTGTTTATTGGTTGTGAATGGCTGCTGTGTTTGGTTGCTATATCTTGTATATATGCATTATGGTTTTTGTGTTTTAGTGTCTTTGGATGTAGGTTTTGATGATGGTCGCATTGCCTATTGAATCCAAGTGTTACCCTTACTAAGTTTCCAAATGAAACTTACTCGCCTTAATTCTGTTGTTTCAGGTCCAACAGAAAGATCACATTGAAACTAACATTTTTTGTTTTAGTTTTGGTATAAAATTTCATGTACATGAAGTTCCGTATGTCTAGTCTTGATCTGGAAAGTTTGGTGATTCTAGTTGCGCATTTGGTATTTTTAATGGTGGTACTTGTTGTGGTAGTAGCAGCTGTCCAGCATCCTGTTCTGTAGTCCATTGTGTGTCAGTCACTTCTATAACCTAGGGTGCATATTTAGCTGAGTTAAAACCATTTTGTAGTGCATCTATGCATTTACATGTAGTGTATGTAAAATGAGACAAGTATGTGAACATTTGAGTAATGTTTTGGCTATGTAAGTGATATGGTGCAAAGCTGCCTAACTCTAAATGATGGCCTGCTTACTTTTAAATTCTGTTTTAGCCACATATGATTGTTAAATGCAAGTGAATGTATTCCCCATCTGTAATGGACATATATGGGGTAGCCTTGGAGGGTTTTCCCCTTGTGAATGAATTGTTTGCACACCTATGAAATTTTGTATGGGCAAAATGGTCATAAAGTGACCAAAATTTTGACTCTGCACTTAAAGTTTTGTATCTCCCTATATAGAAGGAATCTTGCAATGAAATTTGATCACACCTAGAGAACATCTAGTGGTTGAATTGGGATTTGTAATTTCTGAATTTGGAGCCAAGTAGCCAAAGATATGGCATTGCAAAGTTGGCTAAGTTACTGTTCATTTGGTCAGAATTTTGTAACCAATTTCAAAAATCCATAACTTGGTCCATAGGTGGGGTATTGATGTAAAAAAAAGTTCTTTTGGTTTGCTCTAAGTCTCTACTTGATAATGGAGCAAAGTAAACTGGGGGGTACATGGCTAGAATGGTATAGTTTGTTAGTAGAAGTTACAGGTGTAGTCGTTGGTCATTACAACTTAACAAGATTGCCTAATGTGTGGTAGCCAAGATTAAGACTTATGCTAGTGTTTTCCTTCTTTGCTGCCATGGTGTGCATGAAATGTGAATATGTGTGTGATAGTTAGACCAATATGCATGTGTTTACATAGTGCCCAAGAGAGCCACTTGGGTATGCACACGAAGGGTAGTGTTCTGATGGCCTACAGAACATTATCAATCCTGGGAGTCTAAATGCACAATTTTGGCACCATAATTGGACAAACCAGAAGTGGGTAACAGATAGAGTGAGACTTAGAAAATGCGTGGCCATGCTTAGATGAATTGATAGACAATATCAATGTCATCAGTTTAAGTTAGTCTACTCAATAATCAAGAAATCAAAGAGTGATCTATACGAGAGTGACACATTATATTTCTCGTGCTTAGTATTAATATCTTGGACAAATGAACAATGGCATATACGGATAATGATCATAAATGTTTAGTCGAATCACTGACAATCTTGTTACTTGGGTAGCAATCTAGACACCGCTCATTGCTTACGATCCTAAATGTGATTTATGATCATTGCCAACGTCGTAANCCCGAGAGGCTCGTGTGGATACCATAGAGAGCTTGAACACGTCAACTATTTAGGTTTTGTGATTCGACTTAATAGTTTTGGTGAAAGATCTCAACCAAAATTATGTGTGAAAATTTTTGAACACCCAATTTACCCTATTTCATTCGGATCCTGGTTTCAGTTATATTCTGCTGCGCTTGTTTGGTTCTCAAAATCCTACAACAACTTGTTTGAAATAGAATGGACACACTCAAAACATGTTTGGAATGGAATAAAAACCATCACAACTAGTCTAGAATGAAATGGAAACATTCACAATCTATTTGGAATGAAAAGGAAACATTCATAACTTGTCTAGAATGAAATGGAAACATTCACAACTCGTTTATAATGGAAGCATTGACAACTTCTCTGGGATGAAATAGAAATAGTCACAACTAGTTCGGAATGAAATGCAAACATTCACCACTTGCTTGAATGAAATGGAAACAATCACAATTTTTCTTGAATGGAAGCATTCACAACTTGCTTAGAATGAAATGGAAAAACTCACAACATGTTTAAAATGAAATGCAAACACTCACAAGTTGATTGGAATGAAATTGAAACATTCACAACTTATTTAGAATGTAAGCATCCACCAGTTGTTCAGAATGAGGTGGAAACATTCACCACTAGTTTGAAATGAAATGAAAACACTCCCACCTAGTTTGGAATGAAATGGAAACATTAAAAACTTGTTTGGAAGAAAATCTAAACATTCACAACTAGTTTGGAATGAAATGGAAACATTCATAACTTGTTTTGAATGAAATCGAAACAATCACAACTTGTTTGGAATGAAATGGAAACACTCACAACTAGTTTGGAATGAAATAGAAAAATTCACAACTAGTTTGGAATGAAATGGAAAAATTCACAAGTAGTTTGGAATGAAATGGAAAAATTCATAACCAGTTTGGAATGAAATGAAAGCATTCACAACAAGTTTGGAAAAAAATGAAAACATTCACAACTAGTTTGGAATGAAATGGAAACATTGACAACTTGTTTGGAATGAAATGGAAATGTTTACAACTAGTTTGAATTGAAATGGAAGCATTCACAACTTGTTTAAAATGAGATGGAAACATTCATAACTACTTTGGAAAGAAATTGGCAACTAGTTTCGAATAAAATTGAAATGTTCAAAAAATGTTTGGAATCAAATGGAAACATTCACAACTAGTTTGAAATGAAATGGAAACATTCACAAAAAGCTGGGAATGAAATGGAAACAATCACAACTTGTTTGGAATGAAATGGAAACATTCACAACTTATTTGGAATTAAATGAAAACAATCACAACTTGTTTGGAATGAAATGAAAACATTCACAGCTAATTTTGAAATGAATGAAATGAAAACATTCACAACCAATTTGGAATGAAATGGAAATGTTCACAACTTGTTTGGAATGAAATGAAAACATTCACAACTAGTTTCAAACGGAATGAAATGGCAACATTCACAACTAGTTTGGAATGAAATGGTAAAATTCATAACCAATTTTGAATAAAATGGAAACACTCACAACAAGTTTGGAATGAAGTGGGAACACTGACAACTATTTTTGAATCAAATGGAAAGACTGAGAACTTGTTTGTAATGAAACAGAAATGTTCACAACTTCTTTAGAATGAAGTGGAAACAATCACAACCTGTTTGGAATGAAATGGAAACGTTCACAACTTATTTGGAATCAGATGGAAACATTTACATCTAATTTGGAATGAAATGGAACCATTCCCTATTAGTTTGGAATGAATTCCAAACCTCCACAAATAGTATGGAACGAAATGGAAATGTTCTTAACTTGTTTGGAATGAAATGAAAACATTCACAAACTATTTGGAATGAAATGAAAACATTCAAAAACTATTTAGAATGAAATGGAAACAATCACAACTTATTTGGAATGAAATTAAAACATTCACAACTAGTTTCAAAATGAATGAAATGGAAACATTTAGAACCAGTTTGGAATGAAATTGAAATGTTCACAACTTGTTTGGAATGAAATGAAAACATTCACAAGTAGTTTCGAATGGAATGAAATGGAAACATTCACAACTAGTTTGGAATGAAATGGTAAAATTTGTAACCAGTTTTGAATAAAATGGAAACATTCACAAGAAGTTTTGAATGAAGTGGGAACACTCACAACTATTTTTGAATGAAATGGAAACAATGAGAACTCATTTGGAATGAAATGGAAACATTCACAACTTGTTTAGAATGAAGTGGAAACAATCACAACCTATTTGGAATGAAATGGAGTTCACAACTTGTTTGGAATAAAATGGAAACATTTAGATCTACCTTCGAATGAAATGGAAACATTCCTAACTAGTTTGGAATGTATTCAAAACCTCCACAAATAGTTTGGAATGAAATGGAAATTTTCTTAACTTGTTTGGAATGAAATGAAAACATTCACAACCTATTTGGAATGAAATGAAAACGTTCACAACCTGTTTGGAATGAAATGGAAACATTCACAACTAGTTTAGAATGAAATAAAAACATTCACAACTAGTTTGGAATAAAATGGAAACATCCACAAGGTGTCTGGAATGAAATGGAAACATTCACAAGTTGTTTAGAATGAAATGGAAACAACCACAACTAGTTTACAGTGAAGTGGAAACATTCACAACTTGTTTGAAACAAAATGGAAACATCACAACATGTTTGGAATGAAATGGAAACCTTCACAACTAGTTTGGAATGAATTGGAAACATTCACAAAAGGAAACATTCGCAAAAGGAAACATTCATAACTTGTCTGGAATGAAATGGAAACACTTATAACTTGTTAAGAATGGAAGCATTCACAACTTCTTTGGCACGAAATGGAAATGTTTAGAATGAAATGGAAATACTAACAACTAGTTTAGAATGAAATGGAAACATTCATAACTAGTTTTGAATGAAATGGAAACATTCACAACTAGTTTGAATTGAAATGCAAATAGCCACATCATGTTTGGAATAAAATGCAAACAATCACAACTTGTTTAGAATGGAAGCATTCACAACTTGTTGAGAATGAAATGGAAAAATTCACAACTTCTTTGGAATAAAATGCAAACACTCACAAGTTAACCGAGATGAAATGGAAACATTCACAACTTGTTTAAAATGCGATCGTTCACAAGTTGTTTCGAATGAGGTAGAAACTTTCATAACTAGTTTGGAATGAAAAGGAAACACCTACAACTAGTTCGGAATGAAATTGAAAAATTCATAACCAATATCGAATGAAATGGAAACATTCACAACTTGTTTGGAATGAAATGGAAACATTCAAACTTGTTTTGAATGAAATGGAAACATTAACAACTACTTTGGATTGAAGTGGAAACATTGACAACTTGTTTGGAACAAATCAGAAACATTCACAACTAGTTTGGAATGAAATGGAAACATTAACAACTTATTTGGAAAGAAAGGGAAACAATCACAACTTGCTTGGAATGAAATGAAAACGTTCACAACTAGTTTCGAAATGAATGAAATGGAAAAATTTACAACCAGTTTTGAATGAAATGGAAATGTTCACAACTAGTTTGGAATGGAACAGAATCATTCACAACTAGTTTGAAATGAAATGGTAAAATTCATAACCAGTTTCGAATAAAATGGAAACATCCACAACAAGTTTAGAATTAAGTGGGAATATTGACAACTATTTTTGGATGAAATGGAAACACTGAGAACTTGTTTGGAATGAAATGGAAATGTTCACAACTTGTTTAGAATGAAGTGGAAATGATCACAACCTGTTCGGAATGAAATGGAAACATTCACAACTTGTTTGGAATCAAATGGAAACATTTGCATCTAGCTTGGAATGAAATGGAAACATTCCCAACTAGTTTGGAATGAATTCGAAACCTCCACAAATAGTTTAGAATGAAACGGAAATGTTCTTAACTTGTTTGGAATAAAATGAAAACAATCACAACCTGTATCGAATGAAATGGAAACATTCACAACTTGTTTGGAATGAAATGGAAACATTCACAATTTGTTTGGAATGAAATAGAAATATTCACAACTAGTTTGGAACAAAATGGAAATGTCCACAACGTGTCTGGAATGAAATGAAAACATTCACAAGTTGTTTAGAATGAAATGGAAACATTCATAACTTCTTAAGAATGAATAGGAAACATTCACACCTAGTTTAAAATGAAGTGGAAACATTCACAACTTCTTTGAAATAAAATGGAAACATCACAACTTGTTTGGAATAAAATGGAAACCTTCACAACTAGTTTGGAATGAATTGGAAACATTGAGAAAAGGAAACATTCATAACTTGTCTAGAATGAAATGGAAACACTCACAACTTGTTAAGAATGGAAGCATTCACAACTTCTTTGGCACGAAATGGAAATGTTTAGAATGAATTGGAAATACTAAAAACTAGTTTAGAATGAAATGGAAACATTCATAACTAGTTTAGAATGAAATGGAAACATTCACAACTAGTTTGAAATGAAATGCAAACATCTGCAACTTGTTTGGAATAAAATGTAAACAATCACAACTTGTTTAGAATGGAAGCACTCACAACTTGTTGAGAATCAAATGGAAAAATTCACAACTTCTTTTGAATGAAATGCAAACACTCACAAGTTACCCGGAATGAAATGGAAACATTCATAACTTGTTTAAAATACGAGCGTTCACAAGTTGTTTAGAATGAGGTAGAAACTTTCACAACAAGTTTGGAATGAAGAGGAAACACCCACAACTAGTTTGGAATGAAATTGAAAAATTCATAACCAGTCACGAATGAAATGGAAACATTCATAACTTGTTTGGAAAGAAATAGAAACATTCACACTTGTTTGGAATGAAATGGAAACATTAACAACTAGCTTGGATTGAAGTGGAAACATTGACAACTTGTTTGTAAAAACTTGGAAACATTCATACTTAGTTTAGAATGAAATGGAGACATTCATAACTAGTTTGGAATGAAATGGAAACATTCACAACTTATTTGAAATGAAATGGAAACAATCATAACTTATTTGGAATGAAATGAAAACGTTCACAACTAGTTTTGAAATGAATGAAATGGAAACATTCAAAACCTGTTTGGAATGAAAAGAAAATGTTCACAACTTGTTTGGACTGAAATGAAAACATTCACAACTAGTTTGGAATGAAATGGTAACATTCATAACCAATTTTGAATAAAATGGAAACATTCACAACAAGCTTGGAATTAAGTGAGAACATTCAGAACTATTTTTGAATGAAATGGAAACACTGAGAGCTTGTTTGGAATGAAATGGAAACATTCACGACCTGTTTAGAATGAAGTGGAAACGATCACAGCCTGTTTGGAATGAAATGGAAACGTTCACAACTTGTTTTGGATCAAATGGAAACATTTACATCTAGCTTGGAATGAAGTGGAAACATTCCCAACTAGTTTGGAATGAATTAGAAATCTCCACAAATAGTTTGGAATGAAACGGAAATGTTCTTAACTTGTTTGGAATGAAATGAAAATATCCATAACCTGTCTGCAATGAAATGGAAACATTCACAACCTCTTTGGAATGAAATGGAAACATTCAGAACTAGTTTGGAATAAAATGGAAATGTCCACAATGTGTTTGGAATGAAATGGAAACATTCACAAGTTGTTTAGAATGAGATGGAAACATTCCTAACTTCTTAAGAATGAACTGGAAACATTCACAACTAGTTCAAAATGAAGTGGAAACATTCACAACTTGTTTGAAATTAAATGGAAACATCACAACATGTTTGGAAGGAAATGGAAACCTCCACAACTAGTTTGGAATGAATTGGAAACATTCACAAAAGGAAACATTCATAACTTGTCTGGAATGAAATTGAAACACTCCCAACTTGTTAAGAATGGAAGCATTCACAACTTCTTTGGCACAAAATGGAAATGTTTAGAATCAATTGGAAATAGTAACAATTAGTTTAGAATGAAATGAAAACATTCATAACTAGTTTCGAATAAAATGGAAACATTCACAACTAGTTTGAAATGAAATGCAAACATTCGCAACAAGTTTGGAATAAAATGCAAACAATCACAACTTGTTTAGAATTAAAGCATTTACAACTTGTTGAGAATGGAATGGAAAAACTCACAACTTCTTTGGAATGAAATGCAAACACTCACAAGTTAACCGAAATAAAATGGAAACCTACACAACTTGTTTAAAATACGAGCATTCACAAGTTGTTTAAAATGAGGTAGAAACTTTCACACCAAGTTTGGAATGAAAAGGAAACACCCACAACTAGTTTGGAATGAAATTGAAAAATTCATAACCAGTCACGAACGAAATGGAAACATTCACAACTTGTTTGGAATGAAATAGAAACAATCGCACTTGTTTCGAATGAAATGGAAACATTAACAACTAGCTTGGATTGAAGTGGAAATATTGACAACTTGCTTGGAACAAATTGGAAACATTCACAATTAGTTTAGAATGAAATGGAGACATTCATAACTAGTTTGGAATAAAATGGAAACATTCACAACTTATTTGGAATGAAATGGAAACAATCACAACTTGTTTGGAATGAAATGGAAACGTTCACAACTAGTTTTGAAATGAATGAAATGGAAACATTCACAAACTGTTTGGAATGAAATGGAAATATTCACAACTTGTTTAGAATGAAATGAAAACATTCACAACTAGTTTTGAGTGGAATGAAATGGAAACATTCACAACTAGTTTGGAATGAAATGGAAACCTTCACAACTAGTTTGGAATAAATTGGAAACATTTACAACAGGAAACATTCATAACTTATCTGGAATGAAATGGAAACACTCACAACTTGTTAAGAATGGAAGCATTCACAACTTCTTTGGCACGAAATGGAAATGTTTAGAATGAATTGGAAATACTAACAACTAGTTTAGAAGGAAATGGAAACATTCATAACTAGTTTAGAATGAAATGGAAACATTCACAACTAGTTTGAAATGAAATGCAAACATCTGCAACATGTTTGGAATAAAATGTAAACAATCACGACTTAGTTAGAATGGAAGCATTCACAACTTGTTTCGAATAAAATGGAAAAATTCACAACTTCATTGGAATGAAGTGCAGACACTCACAAGTTACCTGAAATGAAATCGAAACATTCAGAACTTGTTTAAAATGCGAGCATTCACATGTTGTTTAGAATGAGGTAGAAACTTTCACAGCAAGTTTGGAATGAAAAGGAAACACCCACAACTAGTTTGGAATAAAATTGAAAAATTCATAACCAGTCACCAATGAAATGGAAACATTCACAACTTGTTTTGAATGAAATGGAAACGTTTACACTTATTTTGAATGAAATCGAAACATTAACAAGTAGTTTGGATTGAAGCGGAAACAATGACAACTTGTTTGGAACAAATCGAAAACATTCACAATTAGTTTAGAATGAAATGAAGACATTCATAACTAGTTTGGAATGAAATGGAAACATTAACAACTTATTTGAGAAGAAATGGAAACAATCACAACTTGTTTGGAATGAAATGAAAACGTTCACAACTACTTTTGAAATGAATGAAATGGAAACATTCACAACCTGTTTGGAATGAAATGGACATGTGCACAATTTGTTTGGAATGAAATGAAAACATTCACAACTAGTTTCGAATGGAATGAAATGGAAACATTCACAACTAGTTTGGGATGAAATGGAAACCTTCACAATTAGTTTGGAATGAATTGGAAACATTCATAAAAGGAAACATTCATAACTTGTCTGGAATGAAATGGAAACACTCACAACTTGTTAAGAAGCATTCACAATTTCTTTGGCACGAAATGGAAATGTTTAGAATGAATTGGAAATACTAACAACTGGTTTAGAATGAAATGGAAACATTCATAACTAATTTAGAATGAAATAGAAACATTCATAACTAGTTTGAAATGAAATGCAAACATCCGCAACATGTTTGGAATAAAATGCAAACAATCACAACTTATTTAGAATGGAAGCATTCACAACTTCTTGAGAATCAAATGGAAAAATTCACAACTTCATTGGAATGAAATGCAAACACTCACAAGTTACCCGAAATAAAATTGAAACATTCACAACTTGTTTAAAATGCGAGCGTTCACATGTTGTTTAGAATGAGGTAGAAACTTTCACAACACGTTTGGAATGAAAAGAAAACACCCACAACTAGTTTGGAATGAAATTGGAAAAGTCATAACCAGTCACAAATGAAATGGAAACATTCACAACTTGTTTTGAATGAAATGGAAACATCCACACTTGTTTGGAATGAAATAGAAACATTAACAACTAGTTTGGATTGAAGTGGAAACATTGACAACTTGTTTGGAATAAATCCAAAACATTGACAATTAGTTTAGAATGAAATGAAGACATTCATAACTAGTTTGGAATGAAATAGAAACATTCATAACTTATTTAGAATGAAATGGAAACAATCACAATTTGTTTGGAATGAAATGAAAACGTTTACAAGTAGTTTTGAAATGAATGAAATCGAAACATTCACAACCTGTTTGGAATGAAATGGAAATTTTCACAACTTGTTTGGAATGAAATGAAAACATTCACAACTAGTTTCGAATGGAATGAAATGGAAACATTCACAACTAGTTTGGAATGAAATGGAAACCTTCACAACTAGTTTTGAATGAATTGGAAACATTCACAAAAGGAAATATTCATAACTTGTCTAGAATGAAATGGAAACACTCACAACTTGTTAAGAATGGAAGCATTCACAACTTCTTCGGCACAAAATGGAAATGTTTAGAATGAATTGGAAATATTAACAACTAGTTTAGAAGGAACTGGAAACATTCATAACTAGTTTAGAATGAAATGGAAACATTCACAACTAGTTTGAAACGAAAAGCAAATATCCATAAAATGTTTGGAATAAAATGCAAACAATCACAAGTCGTTTAGAATGGAAGCATTCACAACTTGTTTCGAATGAAATTGAAAAATTCACAACTTCTTTGGAATGAATGCAAACACTCACAAGTTAACTAAAATGAAATGGAAACATTCACAACTTGTTTTGAATGCACGCGTTCACAAGTTTTTTAGAATGAGGTAGAAACTTTCACAACAAGTTTGGAATGAAAATGAATCACTCACAACTAGTTTAGATTGAAGTTGAAAAATTCATAACCAGTCTCAAATGAAATTGAAACATTCACACTTATTTGTAATGAAATGGAAACATTAACAACTAGTTTTGATTGAAGTGGAAACATTCACAACTTGTTTGGAATGAATCGGAAACATTCACAATTAGTTTAGAATGAAATGGAGACATTCATAACTTGTTTGGAATGAAATGGAAACATTCACAACTTATTTGGAATGAAATGAGAAGATGCACGAGTAGATTAGAATGAAATAGGAACATTCATAACTAGTTTTGAATGAAATGGAAACATTCACAACATGTTTGGAATGAAATGGAAATATCACAACTAGTTTAGAGTGAAATAAAAATATTCACAACTAGTTTGCAATGGAATGGAAATGTCCACAACTAGTTTAGAATGAAATGAAAATGTCCACAACTAGTTTAGAATGAAATGTAAATGTCCACAAGTAGTTTAGACGAAAATGGAAATGTCCACAACTAGTTTAGAATGAAATGGAAACGTTCACAACTAGTTTGGAATGAAATGGAAACGTTCACAACTAGTTTGGAATGAAATGAAAATGTCCACAACTAGTTTGGAATGAAATGAAAATGTCCACAACTAGTTTGGAATGAAATGCAAATGTTCCCAACTTGTTTAGAATGAAATAGAATCTTTCACAACATGTTTAGAATGAAAAGAAACATTCATAACTTGTTTGGAAAGAAATGGAGACATTCAGAACTAGTTTGGAATGAAATGAAAAGATTCATAACTAGTTTGGAATGAAATGGAAACATTCAGAACTAGTTTGGAATGAAGTGTAAACATTCAGAACTTGTTTCGAATAATGTGGAAGCATTCACAACATCTTTCAAGCAGAAGCATTCACAACTTGTTTGGAAAGAAAAGGAAACATTCACAAGGTGTTTGGAATGAAATGGAAAAATTTACAACTAGTTTTGAATGAAACGGAAACATTCACAACATGTTTAGATTGAAATGGAAAATTTCACAACTTGTTTTGAATAAAATGAAAACATTCACAAGTAGTTTGGATTGATAAGGAAACGTTAACTACCTATTTGGAATGAAATCGAAACATTCACAAGTAATTTGGAATGAAATGGAAACATTGACAACTAGTTTCGAATGAAATGGAAACATTCACAACTGGTTTCAAATGAAATGCAAACATTCATAACTAGCCTAGAATGAAATTGAAACATTCAAAACTTGTTTGGAATGAAATGGAAAGACTCACAACTAGCGTAGAATCAAATGGAAAATTTACAATTTGTTTGGAATGAGAGGAAGCATTCCACAAGTTTAAAATAAATTGGAAACATTTTCAACTTGCTTGGAATCAAATGGAACCATTCACAACATGTTTAGAATGGAAGCCTTCACACCTTATTTAGAATGAAATGGAAACATTCACAACTTGGTTGGAATAAAATGGAAACATTCACAACTTGCTTGGAAAGAATTGGAAACATTCACAACATGTCTAGATTAAAATGGAAACATTGATAACATGTTTCAAATGAAGTGGAAACTTTGACAACTAGTTGTGGAATGAAATGGAAACATTAACAACTTGTTTGGAACAAAATGTAAACATTCATAACTAGTTTGGAATGAAATGGAAACATTCACAACTGATATAGAATGGAATAGAATCATTCATAATTTGTTCGCAATGAAATGGAAACGTTCACAACTAGTTTAGAATGAATTGGAAACACTCACAACTTATTTGGGATCAAATGGACATATTCACAACTAGTTTGGATTGAAATGAAAACATTCGCAACTAGTTTAGATTCAAATGGAAAGATTCACAACTTGTTTGGGATGAAATAAAAACATTCACAACTAGTTTAGAATGAAATGGAAACATTCACAACATGTTTGGAATGAAATGGAAACCGTCACAACTGGTTTGGAATGAAATGGAAACATTCATAACCTCTTTAGAATGAAATGGAAATACTCACAACTTCTTTAGAATGAAAGCATTCATAACTAATTTAGAACGAAATGGAAACGTTCACAACTACTTTAGAACGAAAAGGATATATTCACAACTAGTTTTGGAATGAAAAGCAAACATTCCAAGCAAGTTTGGAAAGAAATAGAAACAATCGCAACTTGTTTAGAATGAAATGGAAACATGAACAACTTGTGTGGAATGAAATGCAGACACTTACAAGTTGATTTGAATGAAATGAAAACATTCACAACTTGTTTAGAATTCAAGCATTTACCAGTTGCTTAGAATGAGGTGGATACATTCACAACTACTTTGGAATGAAAATGAAACATTGGACAATAGTTTGAAATGAAATGGAAACATTCATAACGTGTTTGGAAGGAAATCAAAACAATCACAACTAGTTTGGAATGAAATGAACATATTAATAACTTATTCAAAACAAAATAGAAACATTCACAACTAGTTTGGAATGAAATGCAAAAATTCATAACCAGTTTCAAACGAATTGGAAACACTGACAACTAGTTTGGAATGAAATGAAAGCAATCACAACAAGTTTAGAATGAAATGGAAACATTCACAACTAGTTTAGGATGAAATGGAAACATTGGCAACTTGTTTGGATTGAAATAAAAACATTCACAACTAGTTTCGAATGAAATGGAAACATTTACAACTTCTTTGGAATGAAATGGAAATGATCACAACTTGTTTAGAATGAAATCAAAACATTCTTAACTCATTTAGAATGAAATAAAAACAATCATAACTAGTTTGGAATGGAATGGAAACACCCACAACCTGTTTGGAATCAAATGGAAATGTTCACAATTTCTTTGGAAAGAAATGGAAACATTCAAAACCTGTTTGGAATGAAGTGGAAACATTCACAACCTATTTGGAATAAAATAAAAACATTCGCAAGTAGTTTGGAAAGAAATAGAAACGTCCACAACTAGTTCGGAATGAAATGGAAATGTTCACAACTTGTTTAGAATGAAATGGAAACATTCACAAGTTGCTTGGAATGAAAAGAAATATTCATAACTTTTTTGGAAAGAAATGGAAACATTCACAAGTAGTTTTGAATGAAATAAAACATTCATAACTAGTTTAGAATGAAATGCAAACACTCGGAACTAGTTTGGAATGAAATGGAAGGTTTAACAACTTGTTTGGAATGACATAGAAACACTCATAACTTGTTTCGAGTAGAAGCACTAACAAGTTGTTTAGAAGAAAGAGGAAAAATTCACAAGTTGTTTGGAATGAAAAGGAAACATACAGAACTAGCTTGGAATGAAATGGAAACATTCACAACTTGTTCAGAATGCCAGCATTCACAAGTTGTTTAGAATAAGGTAGAAACTTTCACAACAAGTTTGGAATGAAAAGGAAACACTCACAACTAGTTTGGATTGAAATGGAAAAATTCATAACCAATCTCGAACAAAATGAAAACATTAATAACTTGTTTGGAATGAAATGGAAACATTCACAACTTATTTGGAATGAAATAGAAACACTAACAACTAGTTTGGATTGAAATGGAAACATTGACAACTTGTTTGGAATGAATCGCAAACATTCATAATCAATTTAGAATGAAATAGAGACAATCATAACTTGTTTGGAGTGAAATGAGAAGATTCACAAGTAGATTGGAATGAAATAGAAACATTCACAACTAGTTTGGAATGAAATGGAAACGTCCATAACTTGTTTCGATTGAATTGGAAATGTTCACAATTTGTTTGAAAACAAACGGAAACACTCACAAACTATTTTGAATGAAATGGAAACATTCACAACTAGTGTAGATTGAAATGGAAACATTGACAACTTATTTGGAAGAAATTGGAAACATTCACAATTAGTTTAGGATGAAATGGAGACATTCACAATTTCTGTGGAATGAAATGGAAACGTTCACAACTTATTTGGAAAAAAATGAAAACATTCACAAGTAGATTGGAATGAAATAGAAACATTCACAACTAGTTTGGAATGAAATGGAAGCATCCACAACTAGTTTCGAATGAAATGGAAATGTTTACAACTTTTTTGGAAACAAATGGAAACACTCACAAACTGTTCTGGATGAAATGCAGATGTTCACAACATATTTGTAATGAAATGGAAACATTCACAACTAGTTTAGAGTGAAATAGAAATATTCATAACTAGTTTGGAATGGAATTGAAATGTCCAAAACTAGTTTAGAATGAAATGGAAATGTCCATGAGAATTTAGACAGAATTGCAAATGTGCAACTAGTTTAGAATGAAATGGAAATGTTCACAACTAGTTTGGAATGAAATGGAAACGTTCACAACTAGTTTGGAATGAAATGGAAATGTCCACAACAAGTTAGAAATGAAATGGAAATGCTCCCAACTTGTTTAGAATGAAATAGAATCTTTCACAACTTGTTTGGAATGAAAACAAACATTCACAACTTGTTTGGAGAGAAATGGAAACATTCAACACTAGTTTGGAATGAAATGAAAATATTCAGAAGTAGTTTTGAATGAAATGGAAACATTCAAAACTAGTTTCGAATGAAGTGGAAACATTCACAACTTATTTCGAATGATGTGGAAGCATGCACAACTTCTTTCGAGTAGAAGCATTGACAACTTGTTTGGAAATAAGAGGAAACATTCACAGGTTGTTTGGAATGAATTGGAAGCATTCACAACATGTTTAGATTGAAATGGAAAATTTCACAACTTGTTTTCAATGAAATGCAAAAGATTCACAAGTAGTTTGGATTGATATGGAAACATTAACTAATTGGTTGGAATGAGATTGAAACATTCACAAGTAGTTTGGAATGAATTGAAACATTCACAACTAGTTTGGAATGAAATTGAAACATTGACAACTAGTTTCGAATGAAATGGAAACATTCACAACTAGTTTCGGATGAAATGAAAACAATTACAACTACTGTGGAATAAAATGCAAACATTCAAAACTAGCCTAGAATGAAATCGAAACATTCACAGCTTGTTTGGAATGAAATGGAAATACTCACAACTAGTTTAGAATCAAATGGAAAATTCACAATCTGTTTGGAATGAAAGGAAACATTCACCACAAGTTTACAATGAAATGGAAACATTTTCAACTTGCTTGGAATGAAATGAAAATATTCACAACATCTTTAGAATGGAAGCCTTCACACCTTGTTTAGAATGAAATGGAAACATTCAGAACTTAGTTGGAATGAAATGGAAACATTCACAAGTAGTTTGGAAACAATTGGTAACATTCACAGCATGTCTAGATTAAAATGGAAACATTGGCAACATGTTTCAAATGAAGTGGAAACATTTACAACTAGTCTTGGAATGAAATGGAAACGTCAACATCTTGTTTGGAATGAAATGGAAACATTCACAACTAGATTGGAATGCAATGGAAACATTCACAACTAGTATAGAATGAAATGGAATCTTTCACAATTTGTTCGCAATGAAATAGAAACGTTCAAAACTATTTTAGGATGAATTGGAAACACTCATAACTTATTTGGGATCAAATGGAAACATTTGCAACTTGTTTGCGATGAAATGGAAAGAGTCACACCTAGTTTGGAATGAAATGTAAACATTCAAAACTTGCTTAGAATGAGATGGAAACATTCACAACTTATTTGGAATTAAATGGAAATATTCACAACTAGTTTCAAATGAAATGGAAGCATTCACAACTTGTTTGGAATGAAATGCAGACCTTCATAAATTATTTGGAATAAAATGGAAACATTCACAACTAGTTTCGAACGAAATGGAAACATTCACAACCAGTTTGGATTGAAATAGAAACAATAACAACTAGTTTAGAATAAAATGGAAAGATTCACAACTTGTTTGGAATGAAATAGAAACATTCACAACTGGTTTGGAATGAAATGGCAACATCCACAACTTGTTTCGAATGAATTAGAAATGTTCACAACTCGTTTGGAAACAAATGGAAAGACTCACAAACTGTTTTGAATGAAATGGAAACATTCACAACTAGTTTGGATTGAAATGGAAACATTGACAACTTATTTGGAACGAATTGGAAACATTCACAATTAGCTTAGAGTGAAATGGAGACATTCACAACTTGTTTGGAATGAAATAGAAACATTCACAACTTATTTGGAAAGAAACGAAAACATTCACAACTAGATTAGAATGAAATAGAAACATTCACAGCTAGTTTCGAATGAAATAGAAACATCCACAACTAGTTTTGAACGAAATGGAAATGTTCACAACTTGTTTGGAAACAAATGGAAACACTCACAAACTATTTTGAATGAAGTGGAAACATTCATAGCATGTTTGGATTGGAATGGAAATGTCCACAACTAGTTTAGAATGAAATGGAAATGTCCACAGCTAGTTTAGATGGAAATGGAAATGTTTGGAACTAGTTTAGAATGGAATGAAAACTTTCACAACTAGTATGGAATGAAATGGAAACATTCACAACTACTTTGGAATAAGATGGAATGTCCATAACTAGTTTGGAATGAAATGGAAATGTTCCAAACTTGTTTAGAATGAAATAGAAACTTCCACAACTTGTTTGGAATGAAAAGAAACATTCACAACTTGTTTCAAAAGAAATGGAAACATTCAGAACTAGTTTGGAATGAAATGAAAACATTCATAACTAGTTTGGAATGAAATGGAAACATTCAGAACTAGTTTGGAAAGAAGTGGAAACGTTTGGAATGAAATGGAAACATTCACAACTAGTGTAGAATGAAATAGAATCATTGAAAATTTGTTCATGATGAAATGGAAACGTTCACAAATAGTTGAGAATGAATTGGAAACACTCACAACTTATATGGGATCAAATGGAAACATTGACAAATTGTTTGCAATGAAATGGAAAAAGTCACACCTAGTTTGGAATAAAATGTAAACATTCATAACTTGCTTAAAACGAAATGGAAAAATTCATAACTTGTTTGGAATTAAATGGAAACATTCACAACTTGTTTCAAAAAAAATGGAAAGATTAATAACTTGTTTGGAATGAAATGCATACATTCACAACTTCTTTGGAATAAAATGGAAACGTTTAGAACTAGTTTCGAACAAAATGGAAACGCTCATAACTAGTTTGGATTGAAATGCAAACATTCACAACTAGTTTGGATTGAAATGGAAAGATTCATAACTTGTTTGGAATGAAATGAAAACATTCACAACTAGTTTAGAATGAAATAGAAACATTCACAAGATGTTTGGAATGAAATGGAAACCTTCACAACTGGTTTGGAAAAAACTGGAAACATTTACAACCTGTTTGGAATGAAAAGGAAACATTCATAACCTGTCTGGAATGAAATGGAAACGCTCACAACTTGTTTAGAATGGAAGCATTCACAACTAGTTTAGAATGAAATGGGAACGTTCACAACTACTTTAGCATGAAAAGGATATATTCACAACTAGTTTTGGAATGAAATGCAAACATTCCAAACAAGTTTGGAAAGAAATAGATACAATCACAACTTGTTTAGAATGGTAGCATTCACAACTCATTTAGAATGAAATGGAAATATTCACAACTTGTTTGGAATAAAATCCAGACACTTACAAGTTTATTTGAATGAAATGAAATCATTCACAACTTCTTTAGAATTCAAGCATTTACCAGTTGTTTAGAGTGAGGTGGAAACATTCACAACGAGTTTGGAATGAAAAGGAAACATTTACTAATAGTTTGGAATGAAATAGAAACATTCATAAAGTGTTGGAAGGAAATTGAAAAAATCACTAGTTTCAAATGAAATGGAAACATTCATAACTTGTTCAGAACGAAATTGAAACATTCACAATTAGTTTGGAATGACATGCAACAATTCATAACCAGTTTCAAATGAATTGGAAACACTGAGAACTAGTTTGGAATGAAATGGAAGCAATCACAACAAGTTTGGAATGAAATGGAGACATTGACAAGTTGTTTGGAATGAAATGGAAACATTCACAACTAGTTTCGAATGAAATGACAACATTCACAACTTCTTTGGAATGAAATGGAAATGTTCACAACTTCTTTGGAATGAAATGGAAATGTTCATAACTAGTTTAGAATGAAATAGAAACATTCACAAGTAGTTTGGAATGAAATGGAAATGTTCACAACTTGTATGGAAAGAAATGGAAAAATTCACAACCTATTTGGAATGAAGTGGAAACATTCACAACCTGCTTGGAATGAAATAAAGACATTTGCGAGTAGTTTGGAAAGAAATAGAAATGTCTATAACTAGTTCGAAATGAAATGGAAATGTTCATAACTTGTTTGGAATGAAATGGAAATATTCACAAGTTGCTTGGAATGAAAAGAAATATTCATAACTTGTTTGGAATGAAATGGAAACATTCACAAGTAGTTTCGAATGAAATGAAAACATTCATAACTAGTTTGGAATGAAATGGAAACACTTGGAACTAGTTTGGAACGAAATGGAAGCTTTCACAACTTGTTTGGAAAGAAATATAAATAGTCATAACTTGTTTCCAATAGAAGCATTAACAAGTTGTTTAGAAGAAAGAGGAAAAATTCACAAGTTATTTGGAATGAAAAGCAAACATACAAAACTAGCTTGGAATGAAATGGAAACATTCACAACTTGTTTAGAATAAAATTGAAACAATTGCAGCCTGATTGTAATTATATGAAAACATTCACAGCTCATTTAGAATGAACTGGAAACATTACAACGTGTTTCGAATAAAAGTAAACATTCACAACTAGTTTGCAATGAAATGGAAACAATCATAAATTGGTTTGAATGAAATGGAAACTTTCCTAACTTGTTTTGGAATGAAATAGAAACAATCACAACTAGTTTGGAATGAAGTGGAAACATTCACAACTTGTTTGAAATGAAATTGAAATATTCATAACTAGTTTAGAATGAAGTAGAAACGTTGACAACTTGTTTGTAATGAAATGGAAACATTGACAACTTGTTTAGAATGAATTGAAAACATTGAAAACTTGATTGGAATGAAATAGAAACATTCACAACATGTTTTGGATCGAAACATTCACAAGTTGTTTGGAATGAAATGGAAACATACACAACTAGTTTTTGAATGAAATGGAAACATTCACAACATGTAAACAATGAAATTGAAATTTTCACAACTTATTTTGAATGAAATGAAACATTCAAAATTAGTTTGGAATGAAATGAAAACGTTAATAACTTGTTTGGGATGAAATCAAAACATTCACAACTTGGTTGGAATGAAATAGAAACATTCACAGCTAATTTGGAATGAAATTGAAACAATCACAACTAGTTTTGAATGAAATGGAAACATTCACAACTAGTTTGGAATGAAATATAAACATTCACAACTTGTTTCGAATGAAATGGAAACATTCACAACATGTTTGGAATGAAATGGAAACATTCACAACTAGCTTAGAATTAAATGGAAACATTCACAAAGTGTGGCATAATGGTCAAAAACTTTTATATTAGGAAATTCTCTTCATACTGATTGAAGTGTGAGGGGTAAAAGGTATAATGAACATCTCCTTGAAAGTGTTCTAGGTTGGTAACTTGGCCCTGAATAAAAACCTTAAGGATTGCTTGTTTGTGAAGCAACCTATCGACTTTTTTGTAAGGTTTTGGGAATTTGGGTACTTAATTGAAAAATTCTCAAGAAAGAGCTTTGGAGAATAATGAGGAGGATATAAATGGTATGAAAGTGCTATTCGAGGACCAAATTGCTTATAGAAGACAAGTATGGACAAAGGAAAACACAAAAAGCCTTTAAGGATTTAAGTGTCCTATTGTGTGCCTTTGGTTGTCCATGCTTATTACTTAAGTCAAATGGAAGTTTTGTGGGGTTAGCTCACATAAGGAGGGGCTGCTATGGCATGGGATAAGGAAGTCAAATGTGGGCCAAGAGATTAAGGTAAAGAAACCATGGTCATGTCGCAAGGAAAATGACATAAAGCTTGGTTAAGCTTGTTAAGTGTGTTTAGTGCACCTAAGACCATATAAGTGTCCATTCTTGTCCTTATTGTAGGGTTTTGGGAGCCAAACAAGCTCAACAAAATTTAACCAAAACCCTCTAGGATCCAAGTGAAATGGGGTAAACCAGGCATCGAAAAATTTTCATACCTAATTTCGGTTGAGATCTCTCTCCCAACTGTAGAGTTGAATCACAAAACTTGAACAGTTGACATGTTCAAGCTTTCTATGGTATCCACATGAGTCTCTCGGAATTACCACGCTTCCACCATGTCTTGGTAGATGCGTTTCTTTTGCGCTCGCAATGCTAGGTTGTGTCCTCCAAGGAATAACAAGAGAAGAGTGCGGTTGTCTCTTTTTGGAGGCTAGGGCAAGGCTGCAATTTCTCACTATTTGTTGTATTTATAGTGAGACTCAACTTCCAAGCCTAATGGGTTTCAAAGCCCTAATCCAATTAGGCTTTAATTTTGGGCTTAATAGTGGTTCAACTTTTGGGCCAATTATTAATGTGAAATTATCATGAAACCATAGCCCAAATAATTAGCCCATGCACTCTAATAATCCAAATAGGCTTTATGTGTGTGACCCAATAGGCTCTTACCACGTTGGCAATGATCATAAATTACATTTATGATCATAAGCAATGAATGGTGTCTAGCAACACATCATTGCTACCCAAGTGACAAGATTGTTGGTGATTCGACTAAACCTTTATGATCATTACCCATATATGCCATTGTCCCTTTGTCCTAGATATCAAGACTAGGCATGAGACAAGGAATGTATCAGTTTCATATAGCCCAATCTTTGGTTTCTTGATTACCAAGTAGACTAACTTAAATTGATGTCATTGATATCATATATCAACTCATCCGAGCATGGCTATGCATTTTCTAAGTCTCACTCTATCAAGGTATCAAGGGGCCCGAAGATATCACTCCTGTTATATAAGAGGGACAAATCCCATTTTGATCATACAAAACCCTCTACATGATATGTGGCATACCCAATGACCTTCTTCAAGTTCACTCAGTTACGAGCAAAAAAGGGAAGTATCAAAGTATGTGACTCGCATGTTGGGAACCTTGATGGCCTTAGGTCAAAGGACTACATATACCATGATCACTATGAGAATCACTTATGACACTCATATAACAATCCATGTAGTGTTCTCATGGTGGGTCGGCCTAGTACATAAGTTCTGCAACTTGTACTCATTTGTAGACTACATATCTCATATTAGTCTCCACATATGCTGGTCGTTATGTATTATTGTAACCCGCTCCACAATAATACTAGACCTGGGACATTTGAGAATATCATTATTCTAGGGTTATAATTATGTTTATTACGTTACGTAGAAATAAAACAACAATCATAATTGCTGGATTAATGCCTTAATAAAATATCATGGCTCCATGTGCAAAAATACAATCATTTCAGGATTGGCTTTTGGGCATAACACTAACAATCTCCTACTTGCACTAAAGCCAATCATCCATGTATCTAATACCGATGGACCTAGAATGGCTATCATGCTTCTGCTGCGTAAGAGGCTTTGTCAGCATATCAACAATGTTGCTGTCTGTCAAAGTCCTGCATATCCTCACATCACCCCTCTCGATGATCTCCCTGTTGAGATGATAGCATCGGAGTATGTGTTTGGATCACTGGTGAGATGGAGGTACCTTAGCCTATACGATTACTCCATTGTTGCTACAATAGAGCTTTATTGGGTCGGCAATGCTTGGAACCACTCCAAGTTCTATGATGAACTTCATGATCCAAATTGCCTCCTTTGCAACATCAAAGGCGGCAATGTACTCAGATTCTGTTGTAGAGTTGGCTACTATCTCTTACTTTGAACTCTTTTAGCTCACAGCACTACCACCAATACAAAACACAACCAGATTTCAATCTAAAAACATGCTTATCGGATTGGAAGCTAGCATTAGTGTAACTGCTAACAACGAGCTCATCTTCACCTCCAAAGACCAAGAATGCATCCTTACTCCTTCGTAAGTACTTAAGGATGTTCTTAACAGCTATCCAGTGACTTTCACCAGGGTCTGATTGATACCTAATCATCATGCTCAAGGAATATGATACATCGGGATGAGTACATATCATGGCGTACATGATAGACCTAATTGCTGAGGCATATGGAATCTTACTCATGCGCTCTCTCTCCTCGGGTGTACTTGGACACTGAGATCTAGAAAAAGTTATACCATGTGACATGGGCAAGAATCCTTTCTTGGAATCTTGCATGCTAAACCTTTTTAACACCTTGTCAATATATGTACTTTGACATAGGCCGAGCAATTTTTGAGATCTATCTCTATAGATCATAATGCCTAACACATAGGCTGCCTCACCCAAGTCCTTCATAGAGAAACATTTCCCTAGCCAAGTCTTCATAGATTGTAGGTCAGAAATGTTATTCTCGATGAGTAGTATGTCATTTACATACAACACCAAGAAGACAATAGCACTCCCACTAACCTTCTTGTAGACACAAGGTTCATCTTCATGTTTTATAAAACCAAACTCTTTGATTGCTTTATCCAAATAAAGATTCCAACTGCAAGAAGCTTGCTTTAATCCATATATGGACCTTTGCAACTTGCACACTTTATTGGCATTCTCAGGAGTGACAAAACCCTCAGGTTGTGTTATGTACACATCCTTAAGTAGCTTTCCATTTAGGAACACAGCTTTGACATCCATTTTCCATAGCTCATAATCATAGTGTGCAGCAATAGCCAATAAGATTCAAATGGATTTAAGCATGGCAACTGGTGAAAAAGTCTCATCATAGTCACTACCATGAATTTGGTTGAAAACTTTTGTAACCAATCGTCCCTTAAATGTAATCACATTACCATCCATATCAGTTTTCTTCTTGAAAATGCATTTGCACCCGTAGGTTTTACCCCTTCAAGTGGGTCTACGAAAGTCCATACTTGGTTTTCATACATGGATTCCATCTTGGACTTCATGGCCTCTAGCCACTTCTCAGAGTTAGGCCCTGACATAGCTTGTTGGTAGGTTGTGGGCTCATCCTGATCCATGACCATCACATCACTAGTGTGAGTCACAAGAAATCCATATCTCTCGGGCTCACCCCGAATCTTACAGGAACAGACTCTTGAACCAGAACATCTTGTGGTGTCTGTTTAGGTTCCATTTCAAGTTCGATGTCCCCTTGTTCTTCTTGAATTTCTTCAAGTTCTACTTTTCTCCTACTGGTTCTTCTAGAGATAAACTTTTTCTTTAAAAAAACACTAGTTCGAGCAACAAACACTTTTTTCTCAGAAGGAGTATAGAAATAGTGACCTTTTGTTTCTTTGGGATCCCCAACAAAAAGACATTTATGAGATTTAGGCCCAAGCTTGTCAGAGAATTGATGTTTCACATAAGCGTCACAGTCCCAAATCTTCACAAAAGACAAACTGGGATGCCTCCCACTTCATATCTCATATGGTGTCTTTTGAACCGATTTAGATGGAACTCGGTTATCTCTACAGCATGTCCCCAAAGGGAGTTTGGAAGGTTAGCTTGACTCATCATAGATCAAACCATGTCTAACAAAGTTTGATTTCTCCTTTCAGATACACCATTCCATTCAGGTATAGTAAGTGGAGTGAGTTATGATACTATACCACACTCCTTTAGATAGTCAAGGAATTCTTGATCTAAGTACTCTCAACCTCAATCTGATCGAAGTACTTTTATACTCTTCTAGAGTTGATTCTCTACTTCATTCTTGAATTCTTTGAACTTTTCAAAGGATTCTGACTTATGTCTCATGAGATACACATAGCCATATGTACTAAAGTCATCAGTAAAGGTAATGAAGTATTGGAAGCCTCCTCTAGCATGTGTAGACATAGGGCCACCTACATCACTATGTATGAGTCCTAGTAAGTCATTAGCCCTTTCACTTTACCCCGTGAATGGGCTTTGATCATCTTGCCCAACAAACATGACTCACATGTCTCATATGATTCAAAATCAAATAAGTCCAGCCTTATGGAGCTTGGATATATGAGTCTTATTTATATGGCCTAAGCAACAGTGCCAGAGATAGGTCGGGTTCGAATCATTCAATCTAACCTTCTTGGTACTCACATTATAGATTGGATTTTTTAGTTCTAGAACATACAACCCATTGCTAAGTTGAGCACTACCATACAAGATTTTATTCAAATAAATAGAACAACATTTGTCCTTTATTATAAATGAAAAACCTTTCTTGTCCAAGCAAGAAACAAAAATCAAATTTCTACTAACGGTAGGCACAAAGTAGCAGTTGTCTAATTCTAAAACTAATCCACTAGGTAAAGTAAGAACATAAGTCCTTACGACTAAGGCAGCAACTATTGCTCAATTTCCAACATGTAGGTCCACTTCACCTCGGGCCAATCTTCTACTTCTACTTAGATCCTGCACATTTGCCCAAATGTGAGATCCACATCCAGTATCCAATACCCAAGATGAGGAAGTAGAAAAGTTAGCCTCTATAACCAGAATACCCAAAGTGGAAGTCTTACTTCCCTCCTCCTTAGCAAGTTCTTCAAGATAAAGCTTGTAGTTGCGCTTCCAGTGTCCAGGTTACTTACAGTGGAAGCACTACCCTTCCTTTGTGATGCGAACCCCGATGGTATAAAGACCATGAAACACGCCCAAGATGTTTTTCAAGCTCCACAAGACATCAAAAAGACTAGGTTTAAAACCCCCACCCCTAATCAACCTGTGATTAGAAACAAGAAGTATAGAAC
>KK899936.1:2648-70905 GCA_000696445.1 Aquilaria agallochum
GATGATCATAAAGGTTTAGTCGAATCATCGACAATCTTGTCACTTGGGTAGCAATGATGTGTTGCTAGACACCGCTCATTGCTTATGATCATGATTGTGTTTTAAGATCATTGCCAACGTGGTAAGAGCCTATTGGGTCGCACACATAGAGCTATTTGGATCATTAGAGTGCATGGGCTAATAATTTGGGTTTTGGGTTCACAATAATTTCGTATTAATAATGGGCCCAATAGTTGAGCCATTATTAAGCCCGAAATTAAAGCCTAATTGGATTAGGGCTTTGAAACCCATTAGGCTTGGAAGTTGAGTCTCACTATAAATACAACTTCTAGTGAGAAATTTGCAGGTCTCCTTGCCCTAGCCTCCCAAAAGGACTGCCGCACTCTTCTCTTGCAATTCCTTGCAATACGCAAATTAGCACTGCGAGCACAAGAGAAACGCATCTACCAGGACGTGGTGGAAGCGTGGTTATCCCGAGAGGCTCGTGTGGATACCATAGAGAGCTTGAACACGTCAACTGTTCAAGTTTTGTGATTCGATTCTATAGTTGAGTGAGAGATCTCAACCGAAAATTAGGTATGAAAATTTTCGAACACCCAGTTTACCCCGTTTTACTTAGATCATGTAGGGTTTTAGTTAAATTCCGCTGCGCTGTTTGGCTCCCGAAACCCAACAATTCCATGGCAAGAAGCCTTGTTACTTTGAGACACAAGCATGTCCCAAATGTGGTTCTTTTGATCACTGGATCAAAGACTGCCCTTTGGTCCAAATAAAAGGGCAACATGAGCAAGGCCATAATAGGCCTAATATGCCAGCTACTAGAGATGTTCAGCCAAAAGGTACACCAATAGTACTAAAGCCATAAGTGCAGAAAGTTGGAAGAGTATTCCAAATTGACAAAGGGGAGACATCCCAACAAGGGGCACTTAGATGTAAGATTTATTTAAATGGTCTGCTTCTTAGTGCACTATTTGATACTGGTGCCTTAGTGTCCATTGTGGCTAGGAAGTCAACTAAATCTATGAAATTGCCTGTTGAATTCATGACTAACATATCATTAACAAGAACAGTAGGTAGTCAATGTCTTTTCACTAATGAAATAGCTAAGAACTGTGAGCTATAAGTTGGAAAAACTAAGGTTATGATTGATTAGCTAGTGTTGAATATTCCATAATATAATATTGTTCCAGGTATGAATTGGTTGGCTATGTATAGTATAAAGATTGATTGTGCTAAAAGGGAAATCACATTGCCTAGTAATAAAGTGCATGCATTAGTGAATTCTAAGTAATTAGTGTATGAAATGTATGGCATGGAACTAGAAGTGTTAGATTAGATTCTTGTAATTTCTGAAGATGAATACTATCCATTGAATGATGTTGAAATTGAGGAAGAAGTTAGTAGGATACCTATAGTGAAATACTATCAACAAGTCTTTCCTAAAGATCTGCCAAGTATTATTCCTCCAAGAGAGATTGAATTTGAGATTAAACTACAGCTTGGAGATACACTTTCACAACTTGCTTAGACTAAAATGGAAACATTCATAACTTGTTTGCAATACAAACATTCCCAATTTGCTTACAATGAAATCAAAATATTTACAACTTGGTTTAATTAGAAAGATCCACAACATGTTTAGAATGAAGTGCAAACACTCACAGCTAGTTTAGAGTGGAAACATTCACAACTAGTTTAGAATGGAAACTTTCCCAACATGTTTAGAATGAAATGGAAACATTCAGAAGTAGTGTGTACTCAAAACTTCTACAACATGTTTAGAATAAAACGGAAACATTTAGAACTTGTTTGGAATGGAAACATTCACAAGTTTTCTAGAGAGAAATTTAAACGGTCATAACTTGTTTGGAATAAAAAAATTCACAACATGTTTAGAATGGAAACATTGATAACTTGTTGAGAATGAAGTAGAAACATTTACAACTAGTTTGGGATGGAAACATTCATAATCTGTTTAAAATGAAATGGAAACATTCACGACTCATTTGGAATGGAAATATTCACAACTTGTTTAGATTGAAATGGAAACATTTGTAACTTGTTTGGAATAGAATGAGTTAGAACTTGTTTGAAATGAAGTGGAAACTTTTACAACTTGTTTGGAATAGAAACATTGGCAACATGTTTGGAGTGGAAACATTCACAACTTGTTTACAATGAAATGGAAATATTCAAAAATACTTTGTAATGGAAACCTTTAAAACTTATTTAGAATGAAATGGAAACATTAACAACTAATTTGGAATCAAAACATTCATAACTTGTTCAAAATAAAATGGAAATATTCACAACTAGTAAAGAATGAAAAGGAAACATTCATAACTTGTTTAGAATGAAATGGACACATTCAAAACTTGTTTTTAATAAAAACATTCACCTATTGTTTAGAATAAAAACATTCATAACTTGTTTAAAATGAAACGGACACATTCAGAACTTGTTTGGAATTGAAACATTTTCAACCTGTTTGGAATGCAAACATTCACAACTAGTTTGGAATGAAAACATTCACAACTTGTTTAGAACGAAATGGAAACATTCACAACATATTTGGAGTGGAAAGGCTCACATCTTTGTTTGAATGAAATGGAAACATTCACTACATGTATGGAATAGAAAAATTATCAACTTGTTTGGTATAGAATTATTCACAACTTGTTTAGAATGAAATGAAAGCATTCACAACTTTTTTGGAATGGAAACAATCATAACTTGCTTGGAATGAAAAAATTCAAAACTTGTTTGGAATGGAAACATTCGGTTTACTAGTGTGAGCTTCCTTGAGTACCTCATATATGAGTTCTTGCTCACAAGGGCACATATATTCAAACTTTGAAGTATAATAACCCTTGCTTGTAGGTGAAGGATTCATGTAGGGATCCCTTGTCTTCCCCTGAACTCTTCTTCAGGTTTGGGTCTGCTTCTTATGTCTTTCTTATCTCCTTAATCCACCAAAACTAAATAGTTAATGCACAAGCTTGTGCTTCTTACTACTATTGCCACTTATGCTAAAGGCATATCAAACTATTATTGTTACTAGTATCTGTCAAGGATTCACCTTTTAGCAAAGCAGCATAGTTTCTACTTATGGCATCTACCAGTAGATTGCCTTGACCCTCAGTGTACTCAATATTGTAGTTATAGTCGTTGATGTACTCCAACCATCTTCTTTGCCTCATGTTCAACTCTTTTTAAGTGAATAGGTACTTTAGGCTATTATGGTTAGATATATCACAAATGAGCTTCCTAATAGGTAATTCTTCCATTGTTTTAGGAAAAAGATCACTGCAGGAAGCTCTAGGTCATGGGTAAGATAGTTTTGCTCATGGGGTGTCAGTTGTCTTGGCCCATAAGCATTCACTTTCCTATCCTACATCAGGACACATCCTAACCCAGATCTAGATGCATCCGTATAAATGACATAAGGCTTGCCGAGACCAGGTAGAATCAATATTAAAGCTTGCATCAATTTAACTTTTAGCTCCTGAAAGCTCGTTTCACGCTTTTTAGTCCACTCAAACTTTTGGACCTCCTTGGTCAGTTGAGTAAGAACTAAAGCAATCATGGAAAATTTTGGCAGAAATCTCCTGTAATAGCTTGCCAATCTTAGGAAGCTTCTGACTTTTTTTACAGTCTTAGGTTTTTCCCACTCTTGCATAGCCTTGACTTTTTCAGGTCTACTATAAGGCCTTGTGCATCAATGATGTGTCCTAGGAAAGGCACTTCCTTTGACCAGAATTGACATTTGGAAAAATTTGCATATAGTTGATTGTTTAGTAGTGTGTTCAAGACAATTCTTAAGTGGCACTTATGTTCATTTTCATCCTTGGAATACACTAAGATGTCATCAACGAACACCACTATAAACTTATCCAAAGTATGGTCTGAACACATAGTTCATCAAGTACATAAATGTGGCAGTGGCATTAGTCAATCCGAAGGGCATGACTATGTACTCATAATGTCCATATCTTGTTCTGAATGTTGTCTTAGATATATTCTCTTCTTTTAGCCTTAATTGAAAGTATCCAAATCTTAGACCAATCTTAGAGAAGATCTTTGCTCTCTTAAGTTGATCAAGTAGCTCCTCAATCATAGGGAGTGGATACTTGTTCTTGATGGTCACAACATTCAACTTTTTGTAGTCAATTCATAATATAAATGATCTGTCCTTCTTTTTTACAAAAAGATTTGGAGCTCCCCACGGTGAAACACTTGGTCATATGAAACCTTTTTCAAGAAGTTCATCAAGTTATTTCTTGAGCTCAGTCATCTTTGTGATTCGCATTTTTTAAGGAGGTATGGATATTGGTATAGCTCTAGGTTGTAGTTTAATCTCAAATTTAGTATCTCTTGGAGGAAGAATACCTTGCATGTCTTTAGAAAAGACCTATGGAAAGTCTCTCACTATAGGTATTCTACATACTTCCTCATCAATTTCAACAACATTCAAGGCATAATATTCATCTTCATAAATTACATGAATTTTATCCATAACTTCTAGTTCCATGCCATGCATTTCGTACACTAATTCCATAGAATTTACTAATGCATGCACTTCATTACTAGGCAATGTAATTTCTATTTTAGCACAATCAATCTTGATTCCATGGAGTGCCAACCAATCCATGCCAAGAACAATATCATACTTTGGAATATTTAACACTAGCAGAATAGCATAATCTTAGTCTTCGCAACTACTAGCTCATAATTCTTAGCCAGTTCATTAGTGAAAAGACATTGTCTACTTGCTGTTCTTACTAATGATACATTAGGCATGAATTCTATACACAATTTCATGGATTCAGTTAACTTTCTAGCCATAATAGAGAGTAAGGCACCAATATCAAACAATACACTAACTGGTACACCATTAAAATAAATGTTACCTCTAAGTGCTCCTTGTTGGGATATCTCTCCCTTGTCAATCTGGAATACCCTTCCAACTCATTGCACTTGATGCCTTTGAACTCTTGGAGGACCCCTTGGTTGATTGTCTCTAGCGGCTGACACATTAGGCCTATTCTGGCCTTGGTCATTTTGCCTTTTTCTTTGGACTAAAGAGCAATCCTTGATCTAGTGATCCAAACATCCACATCTGAGACATGCCTGTGTCTCAAAATAACATGGCCTCCTGCCATAGAACTTCTTGCATTTAGGACACCTTACGCTAATAAACTTACTCTTGGCCTTGCCATCCATACTAGGTTTTCCAACCTTGGCAGTGTCCTTCCCTTTCATTGGTTTTTATAGCCTTCTAGCTTGGCTGATCTCTCCTAGTCCAGTAGGAAACCATTTACACTCATACTCTTCCTATTCCACCAGTAAAGCCTTTTGAACAGCATCATGCTAGGTAATGTCATTGAAAGACCTAACAACTCTCCTGATATCTGGTCTCAGACCTCTGACAAAGCTCTTTGCTTTAACTTCTTCTAACCCATGGTATTGTAGTGCATACCTCATAAGTTGGTTGAACTTGTGTTCATATTCCAGAACACTAAGGTTGTCTTGTTTCAGTGCATCAAACTCAGCCCACTTTAGGTTCACTTATATACTGGTCTTGGAATATCCTTGTAAATTTAACCCTTGTCATCTTTAGCTCATGATCAGTTCTTCTACTTTTTTGGGCAACATAGCTATCTTTAACACTTCTTTACCACATTTCTACACTACCTACAAGATTGTAGGTAGCCGGAGATACTTTCTTGGTGGAGCTCAAATCCATCCTCTTGAACAAATTCTCAATGAATCTTAGCCACTCCTTTGCTTTGTCTAGTCCAGCTCAGCCATCAAATTGTGGAGGCTTAGGCCTTGAAACCTCTCCAACAATTTGACATCATCAAAGCCTTCAAGATCTTTAACTCTGTGTCTCCTGGACTTGTGTGATTCTTCTGAGTCCATATGGTGTCTAGGTCTCATTCTTCTTCTCCTCTCGCTAGGTCTCTCAACTTCATTCCTCATGGAATGGTCATAAGCTGAGTTCTTGGCTCTAAATAGTTGGCCAATCTCAAACCTAATTCTCCTGGATCTGGGGTGTCTTCTATTGTCATCATTAGCTTTTTCATTCTCATCATTTTCATCAGAAGAAACACTGGTTAGATTGTTGTTCCTAGAACCTTTTCTTGCAACTTCCAAATTCAATTCTTATGGTGTAGCTTGTACTCCTTATTGATGTACATGCAAAAGCCTTAGTAAGGCTTCATTTATCTAGGCAAGATTTCTTTGCTGCTCTGCCCACACCTGAGGCATATTTAATTCAGGTGTAGAGTTCACTGCCCTTTGAGCCCTTTGTGTTGTCTGTTCATCTTTTCTTTGTTATTTATTCCTTATGTCTAGCCTTTGCTTAACAGGAAGTCTTAGGGGTCCCTGATCCCATCTCCTTGTGGTAGCCATTTTCCTATTTCATGACAATTAGAAGAGCACAATATATACTATGTGTTAGGTAAATAACACTAGCAACTAACCCAACTAAGCTATATGTATGCAACTATATGCATCATGTCATGTGCACATAAACCAAATTCAACCTTGCTCTGATACCAACTTCTGTCAGCACTCTAAGTGCTTAAATACAGTGGCCATATTTAATATGTCTGAGTCCCAAGACAGTACATGTTCTGTAGGCCATCAGAACATGTACAATATATTTATCAAAGTATCCTCCTTGGTCCTTATACAAAGATGTGTATATTTACCCAACCATCACACACATATCCACATATAATTTCAATTGGTACGGTAGACAATGATTAAAACCTCATCTCATTTCAATATAGCATTCATGCAAAATTCCATGCATTCTTGTTTCACTAGGTACCCATTTCATGTGTTTGAACTTTCACACCATGCCCAACCCAAATTCTACCCATGTACTCCTATGCCTTGAAGGTTTTAAGCATTTTTATACACTTAAAATTTCATAGGGAAATAGGTTTGACACATTAAATCCATCTAAGGTTGCAGTTATAGATTTTATACTCAACTAGGCAAAATTGACCATATGAATAGTATACAACAAACTCAGCCAACTTTGACAAGCTATAACTCTGGCTATAAGGCACTAAATCTAGTCATTCAAACTCCAAATTCTTCATCTTGGAGAATACCAAATGCCTTCAAAATTTCATAGCTAAATACTACTTGTACAAGAAGTTATGGCCTCTAGACTACATGATGTTAAAATTTAGTAATGATTTCCCATAGTGCCCACACAAAATTTGCACATAAAATATCCACTTTGATTTTAAGAGTAAAACCAGCTTGAATAGATTCATACATGTCTTAAACACTTGGTAAAGTCATTCCCCTACATTTAGAGGCATTCCATACTTTTAAAACAATCCATGAGTTGCAAAATGGACAAAATTGAACATACAAGCTCAAACATCACTTCATTACCTCATATATCATCCATATAGCATCCATAGTATATTTACATGAATAGATGCATCATATATATGCCCTAGATTAGCTACATATGTACACCAGCTTCTTTAGAGAGCCTTACAAACATAATATACTCCTGAAACTTCAAAAGGCAGCTGCTGCGTAAGGCAGAAAATACCTACACTAAAATTAGTAATTGTACACTAAAAATTATTAAACAAACCATTTTAATAGTAGACATATTAAAGTTCATGTGCCTAAAATTTCACAATAAAACTCAAACTATAAGTATTAGTTTGACCACTCTCTTTCAGGATCACCAGAGATGTGGACAGAAGGGGGATAAGTTCCTCTAAAGAACTTAGTAAGGGCTTATCATTAAAATTGTGAATTTCCATCAATATACTTGAAATCCAATGACACTAAAACATCAAAAAACAGTACATATACATAGATATAGCCATCCAAATGCAAAAAAAAAAACACAGCAACAAACATATGTAATGCTGGCAGCAATAACACATTAGGGTTTGTCCATAAACATTCACAAAATCAATATGTAATCACTATAGGAGCCTTCCTCAAGCTAAATCTTGTCTTTGGATGTAATTAGGTATTATTTAGTACTAACTTGGGCTCTAGAAACCCCAAATTTCACTGCCATAACAGAGCACCAAAGATGTAGGCCAAAACCCTAGGTGCAATTTCCCCCTTAACCTAAACTTGGTTCATCAAGCTCTTGGCTCTCTTCCAAGCTTAGGGTCTTAACTTCACAGATGCTTGAGCATCAGTATTGAATAATAAATAGCCATGAAACCTAGATAAAATTGTTCCCTTGGCTATGAAAAATCTAGAAACTCTAGGTAAAGCTCAATTAACCCGAAAACTATGGTTTTGTGCTCTTTGTTGAATTTTCTGACTTTCTATTGCTTTCTTTTGATTTCTTAAGTTATGGTGGATATGGAGGGCTATGGAAGAGCTCAAGGAAGAACCCTAGCTGCTGGGAGCTGAATATGGAGGAAGAAATGATAGAAATGGCCAGGAAATGAAAAATTTTCTTCATTTATTCATTATTTTGACTTATGTCAAAAATATCTCATGGCATAATTGAAATTTTTACAACTTCAACCCCATACTTGGACATCTTTTGGCTAGCCAAATTGGGAGGAAATTTGAGAAATTTTGACCTCTTTTAACCTTGTCAAAATCATTATAATTTTAGGCAAAAAGTTTGACACTTAAGCAACTTTGTTCTCATTATGCCATAAATGGCAAACTTTGCCTCATTAAGCCCTTAGGTCACCAACAATATCTTTAATTCCATGATTGTCCATTCTTCATAATTCCATCCATGTCCTTTTCATAGGCATCTTTGGAAATTGGTTCAATTGAGTGCCCAGCCTTTGTAACCTTACAATCTAGTCCATAGGTTACCTGAAAAGTAAGCAATGTATAAGAACCAAACTATCATTGTATGCACCACGTAAGGGAGTGTATATTGAATACTTTACACTTCACAATTCATGCGTTATGGCAAAAATTAAAGCATATAAGTATACGCCCTTATGCTATAATTTTTCCATTTTGTGTAAGTGTAACATGTTCATAACTTTTATGGAATAGAAATATTCACAACTTATTTAGAATGAAATGAAAGCATTCACAACTTATTTAGAATGAAATGGAAATATTCACAACTAGTTTGCAAAGGAAACATTCACAACTTGTTCAAAATGAAATGGAAACATTCACAACTAGTTTGGAAAGGAAACATTAACAACTTGTTTATGTTGAAATGGACACATTCATACCTTGTTTGGAATAAAAACATTCACAACATGTTTAGAATGAAATGGACACATTCACAACTTGTGTAGAATAGAAACATTTTTGACTTGTTTGCAATGCAAACCTTCACAACCTATTTAGAATGTAATAGAAACATTCACAACTTGTTTAGAATGAAATGGAAACATTCACAACTATTCTACAATGAAAACATTCACAACTTATATGAAATAGAAAAATTCACAACTTGTTTTGAATGAAATGGAAACATTCACTACTTATATGAAATAGAAAAATTCTAAATTTGTTTGGTCTAGAAACATTCACAAGTTATTTAGAATGAAATAGAGACATTCATAACTTGTTCAGAAAAAAAACAATCACAGCTTGTTTGGAATGAAAACAATCCAAACTTATTTAAAATGGAAATATTCACAACTAGATTGGAATGTAAACATTCAAAACTACTTTACATTGAAATCCAAACATTCACAACTAGTTTGTAATGGAAACATACACAACTTGTTTAGATTGAAGTGGAAACATTCACAAGTAGTTTGGAGTGGAAAAATTCACAACTTGTTTAGAATGAAATGGAAACAATAACCACTTGTTTGGAATAGAACATTCATAACTTGCTTAGAGTGAATTTGAAACATTCACAACTTGTTTAGAAAAGAAATATTCACAATTTGTTTGGAATGAAAGCATTCACAACTTGTTTAAAAAAAAAATAAAAAGCTTCACAGCATGCTTAGAATGAAATGGAACATTCACAACTTGTTTTGAATGGTAACAATCACAACTAATTTGGAATGGAAACATTCATAACATTTTTAGAATGAAATAGAAACATTTACAACTTGTTTGGAATAGAAACATCTATAACTTGCTTGGAGTGAAAACATTCAAGAGCTGTTTGGAATAGAAACATTCAAAATTTGCTTGGAATAGAGGCATTAACAAGTTGTACAAAATAGAAGCATTAAAAAATTCTTTAGAATCAAAGGGATACATTCACAACTTGTTTAGAATCAAAAGGAAAGTTCACAACAAGTTTGGAAAGGAAACATTCATAACTAGTTTAGAATGAAATGGAAACATTCACAACAAGTTTAGAATGAGACATTCACAACTTCAATAGAATGAAATAGAAGCAATCATAACATGTTTATAATAGAAACAATCACAACTTGTCTAGAATGAAATGGAAACATTCACATCTTGTTTGGAATAGAAACATTCATAACTTGTTTAGAATGAAATGGAAACATTCACATCTTTTTTGGAATAAAAACATTCACAACATGTATTGAATAGAGCCAATCACAACATGCTTAGAATGGAATGGAGACATTCACAACTATTTTGTATTGAAATATGTACAACTTGTTTAGAATTGAATGGAAACATTCACAACTTGTTTGCAATAGGGACATTCACAACTTGCTTAGAATGAAAAGGAAACATTCACAACTTATTCAAAATAGAATTAGTCACAACTTGTTTGGAATAAAAATATTCACAACTTGTTCAAATTCAACTAGAAATGTTCACAAGTACTTTGGAATGTAAACCTTCAAACCTTGTTTAGAATCAAATGGAAACATTCACAACTAGTTTAAAGTGGAAACATTCACGCTTTGTTTAGAAGGAAATGGAAGCATTCACAACTTGTTTGGAATAGAGAAATTTACAACTTCTTCAAAATGAAACGGCAACATTCACAACTTGTTTGGAATAGAAACAATCACAACTTTCTTGAAATGGAAACATTCAAAAGTTGTTTGGAATGGAAATATTCACAACTTATCTAGAGTGAAATGGAGACACTCACAAAAAATTTGTAATGGAAATATTCACAACTAGTTTGGAAAGGAAACATTCACAACTAGTTTGGAAAGGAAACATTCACAACTTACTTATAATGAAATGGAAACATTCATAACTAGTTTCGAGTGGAAACATTAGCAACTCGTTCAAAATGAAATGGAAACATTCACAACTTATTTGCAATGGAAACATTAACAACTTGTTTAGATTGAAGTTGAAATATTCACAAGTAGTTTAGAATGTAAACATTCACACATTGTTTAGAATCAAATCAAAACATTCACGACTAGTTTGGAGTGGAAACAATCACAATGTGCTTTGAATGAAATGAAAACACTCACAACTTGTTTAAAATAGAAACAGTGACAACTCATTCGGAATGGAAGCAATCGCAACTTGTTTAGATTAAAATGGAAATATTCACAACTAGTTTGCAATGTAAACATTCACACCTTGTTTAGAATTAAATGGAAACATTTGTAACTAGTTCAGAGTGGAAACATTCACAACTTATTTTGAATGAGTTGGAAACAGTCACAACATGTTTGGAATAGAAAATTCACAACCTATTTAGAGTGAAATGGAAACATTCACAACTTGTTTGGAATAGAAATAATCACAACTTATTTGGAATAGACACATTCAGAAGTTGTTTGCAATGGAAACATTTACAACTTCTCTAGAATGAAATGGAAACACTCACAATAAGTTTGGAATGGAAACATTCACAACTAGTTTGAAAAGGAAACATTCACAACTAGTTTGGAGTGGAAAAATTCACAACTTGCTTGGAATGAAATGGAAACATTCACAACTTGTTTAGATTGAAATAGAAATGTTCACAACTAGGTTGGAATGTAAACATTCACACCTAGTTTAGAATCAAATGGAAACATTCACAAGTTGTATAAAATGAAATGGAAACATTCACAACTTGTTTAGAATCAAATGGAAACATTCACAACTTGTTGGGAATAAAAACAAACATAACTAGTTTGAAATTGAAACATTCAAAAGTTGTTTAAAATGGAAACATTCACAATTTATCTAGAATGAAATGAAAATGCTCACAACAAATTTAAAATGGAAAGAATCACAACTAGTTTAGAATGGAAATACTCACAACTAGATTGGAATTGAAACATTCACAACTCGCTAAGAATGAAGTGGAAACATTCACAACTTGTTTAGAATGAAATGGAAACACTCACAACTTGTTTAGATTAAATTGGAAATATTCAAGACTAGTTCAGAGTGGAAACATTCACAACATGTTTTGAATGGGTTGTAACCTTTCACAAGAAACATTTAAAAGTTGTTTGGCATAGAAACATTCACAGCTTGTCTAGAATGAAATGCTAACGCTCACAACAAGTTTCGAATGGAAACATTAACAACTAGCTTCGAGTTGAAAAATTCATAACTTACTTAGAATGAAATGGAAACATTCACAACAAGTTTGGAATGGAAACATTTGCAACAAGTTTGGAATGGAAACTTTCGCAGCTTGCTTAAAATGAAATGGAAACATTCACAACTTGTTTGGATTGAATTGGAAAGTTTGATAACTAGTTTAGAATGTAAGCATTCACAACTTGTTTAGAATCTAATGGAAACATTCATAACTTGCTTAGAATGAAATGGAAGCATTCACAACTTCTTTAGAATAAAAACAGTCATAACTTGTTTTGAATGGAAACATTCACAACTTGTTTAGATTGAAATGGAAACATTCACAACTTGTTTAGATTGAAATGGAAATATTCACAACTAGTTTGGAATGCAAACATTCACACCTTGTTTAGAATCAATTGAAAACATTCACAACCAGTTTGGAGTGGAAAGATTAATAACTTGTTTAGAATCATTTGGAAACATTCAAAACTTGTTCGGACTAGAAAAAATCACAACTTGTTTGGAATCCAATGGACGCATTTAGAGTTTGTTTGGAACAGAATCAATCACAACTTGTTTCAAATGGAAACATTCAAAAGTTGTTTGGAATAGAAACATTCACAACTAGTTTGGAATGGAAACTTTAACAACCTGTTTAGAATGAAATGGAAATGTTCACAACTTGTTTAGAATTAGTTTAGAATGGAAACATTCACAACTTGTTTGGAATGGAAACATTCATGGCTTGTTTAGATTGAAAAGGAAATATTCAGAACTAGTTTTGAGTATAAACATTCAAACCTTGTTTTGAACCAAATGGAAACATTCACAACTAGTTTGGAGTGAAAACATCAACAACTTATTTAGATTGAAATAAAAACATTCACAACATGTTCAGAATGGAAACATTCAAAACATATACAGAACAAAATGGAAATATTCACAACTTTTTTGTGAAAGAAACATTCACAACATGTTTGGAATAGAAACATTTATAACTTGCGTGCAATGGAGACATTTGCAACTTGTTTACTATGATTTGGAAACATTCAAAACTAGTTTCGAATGGAAATAATCACAATTTGCTTTGAATGAAATGGAAACATTCACAACTAGTTTGGAATGCAATCATTCACAACTATTTTTGAATGTAAATAGTCACAACTTGTTTTGAATAAAGTGGAAACACTTAGAAGATGTTTGGAATGGAAACATTCAGAACTTGTCTAGAATGAAATTGAATCACTCAAAACAAGTTTAGAACGGAAACAAACATTCACAACTAGTTTGGAATGGAGACAATCATAACTTGTTTAGCATCAAATTGGAAACATTCACAACTAGTTTGGAATGGAAATATTCATAACATGTTTACAATGAAATGGAAACATTCACAACTTGTTTAGATTGAAATGGAAATATTCAGAATTAGTTGGGAATGCAAACATCCACACCTTCTTTAGAATCTTTTGGAAACTTTCACAAGTAGTTTGGAGTTGAAATGTTCGCAACTTACCTAAAATGAAATGGAATCCTTAACAACTTGTTTGAATTAAAAATATTCACAACCTGTTTGGAATGGAAATATTCACAACTTATTAAGATTTATTGGAAATATTCATAAATAGTTTGGAAAGTAAACATTCACATCTTCTTTATAATCAAATTGAAGCATTCACAACTAGTTTAGAGTGGGAAACATTGACAGCTTGTTTTGAATAAAATGGAATCATTCACAACTTGTTTGGAGTAGAAAAATTCACAACTTGTTCAAAATGATATGTAAACATTCACAACTTGTCTAGAATAAAAAAAATCACAACTTGTCTAAAATGGAAACATTCAAAAGCTAATTGGAATGGAGACATTCACAACTTGTCTGGAATGAAATGAAAACACTCACAACAACTTTGGAATGGAAACATTCACAACTTGTCTAAAATGAGATAGAAACATTCACAACAACTTTGGAATAGAAACATTCACAACTTGTTTTGAATGAAATGGAAACACTCACAACTTGTTTGGAATAAAAACATTCACAACTTGTTTAGAATTAAATAGAAACATTCATAGCTTGTTTGGAATGGAAACATTCACAGCTTGTTTAGTTTTAAAAGGAAATATTCACAACTTGTTTGGAATGTAAACATTCAAATGTTGATTAGAGTCAATTGAAAATACTGACAACTAGTTTAAAGTGAAACATTCACAACTAGTTTAGAATGAAATGGAAACAATCAAAAGTTGTGCAGAATAGAAACGTTCACAACTTATTTAGATTGGAATGGAAACATTCATAACGTGTTGGGACTTGAAACATTCACAACATGATTGGAATTGAAACATTCACAACTTGTTTGGCATGAAATGGAAACATTCAGAACTAGTTTGCAATGGAAATATTCACAACCTGTTTTAAATGAAATGGAAACATTCGTAACTAATTTAGAATGGATTCATTCACAACTAGTTTGGAATGCGAATGCTCACAACCTCTACAGAATGAGGTGGAAACGTTCACAACTTGTTTGGAATACAAATAATCACAACTTGCTTGAAATGGAAACATTCAGAAGATGTTTAGAATAGAAACAATCACAACTTGCTTGAAATGGAAACATTCAGAAGATGTTTGGAATGGAAACATTCACAACTTTTCTAGAATAAAATTGAAATAGTCACAACAAGCTTCAAATGGAAAAAAACATTCACAACTAGTTTGGACTTGAAACATTCACAACTTGTTTATAACCAAATTCAAAACATTCACAACTAGTTTGGAATAGAAACATTCACAACATGTTTAGAATGAAATGGAAACATTCACTACTTGTTTAGAATGGAAACATTCACAACTTGTTAAAATGAAATTGAAATATACAAAATTAGTTAGGAATGTAAACATGCACACCTTGTTTAGAATCATTTAGAGACTTTCACAACTAGTTTGGAATGGAAACATTCACAAGTTACTTAGAATGAAATGGAATCATTAACGACTAGTTTGCAATAGAAACAGTCACAACTTGTTTAGAATGGAAACATTCAGACCTTGTTTAGATTGAAATGGAAATATTCATAACTTGTTTGGAATCTAAACATTCACACCTTGTTCAGAATCAAATGGAAGCATTCACAACTAGTTTGGAGTGGGAACATTCATAACTTGTTTTGAATGAATGGAATCATTCACGACTTGTTTGGAATAGACAAATTCACACCTTATTCAAAATAAAATGCAAACATTCACAACTTGTTTGGAATATAAACAATCACAACTTGTTTGAAATGGAAAGATTCAAAAGTGAATTCGAATGGACACAATCACAATTTGTCTAGAATGAAATGAAAACACTCACAACAAGTTTTGAATCAAAACATTCAAAACTAGTTTTGAATATAAAAATTCACCATTTGCTTAAAATGAGATTGAAATGTTCACAACTACTTTGGAACAAAAACATTCACAACTTGTTTAGAATGAAATGGAAACAATCATAACTTTTTTACATTGAAATGGAAATATTCAAAACTAGTTTGGAATGTAAACATTCTCACCTCGTTTAGAATCAATTGGAAATATTCACAACTATTTTGGAGAGGAAGCATTCATAGCTTGCTTAGATTAAAATGGAAACATCCACAACTAGTTTAGAATGGAAACACTCACAACTTGTTTAGAATAAAATGGAAGCTTGCAGAACTTGTCTGGAGTAGAAACATTCACAACATATTTAGAATGAAACGGAAACATTCACAACTTGTTTGGAATAAAAACTTCCACAACATGTTTGGAATAAAAACATTTACAACTTGTTTTGAATGAAATGAAAATATTCGTGGGTTGTTTCGAGTTAAAATATTCGCAAATTGTCTAGAATGAAATGGAAACATTCCCAACTAGTTTGGAGTGTAGACACTCACAACATGTTTAGAAATGAAATGTTCATAACTTGTTTATAATGAAATTGAAACACCCATAACTTTCTTGGAATACAAACACTCACAACCTATTTAGAATGACATGGAAGAATTCAAAATTTGTTTGGAATAAAAGCATTCACCACTTGTTTGGAATAGAAAGATTCACAACTTCTTTAACATGAAATGGAAACATTCACAACTTATTTTTAATGGAAAAATTCACAACTTGTTTTGATTGAAACATCCACAACTAGTTTTAAAGGGAAACATTCACAACTTGTTTAGAATGAAATAGAGAAATTCATAAGCTGTTTGGAGTAGAAACCATCGCAACTTGTCTAGAATGAAATGGAAATATTCACAACTTGTTTGGAATAGAAATATCACAACTTGTTTGGAATGTAAACATTTAGAACTTGTTTAGAATCAAATGGAAACATTCACAAGTAGTTTTGAATCAAAACAATCACATGTTTAGAATCGAGTGGAAATGTTTAGAACTAGTTTGGAATGGAAATATGCACAACTTGTTTAGAAGGAAATGGAAACATTCACAACTTGTTTAGAATGAAATGGACACATTCACAACTTGTTTGGAAAACAAACATTCACAACTTATTTGGAATGGAAACGTTCATAACTTGTTTAGAATGAAATTGAAACATTCATAACTTATTTATAATGAAGTTGAAACGTTAACAACTAGTTTGGAATAGAAACATTCATAACTAGTTTAGAATGAAATGGAAACATTCACAAGTTGTTTGGAGTATAAACATTCATAACTTGTTTGGAGTGGAAACATTCACAACTAACTTAGAAAGGAAACCTTCACAACTAACTTAGAAAGGAAACATTGACAACTTGTTTAGAATGAAATCAAAACATTGACAACTGGTTTGGAATGGAAACAGTCACAACTTGTTTAGACTGAAATTGGAAAATTCACAATTTCTTTGGAATAGAAACATTTACAACTTGTTTAGAATGAAATGGAAACATTGACAACTTGTTTAGAGTTCAAACATTCGCAACCTGTTTGGGACGGAATCATTCACAACTTGTTTAGAATAAAATGGAAACTTTGACAACCTATTTGGAATGGAAACATTCACAACTTGGTTAGAACGATTTGGCAGTATTCATAACTAGATTGGAATGAAAACATTAACAACTAGTTTAGAGTGGAAACATTTGCAAGTTTTTTAGAATGAAATGGAAACATTCATAACTTGTTTATGTAGGGTTTTGGGAGCTAAGCAAGTGCATTGGAATATAACCAAAACCTTTTAGGATCCAAGTGCAACGGGGTAAATGGGGTGCTAGAAATTTTATACCTAGTTCGGTTAAGATCTTTCTCCCAACTTTTGAGTTGAATCACTAAACTTTGAACAGTTAACGTGTTCAAGCTCTTTATGGTATCCACATGACCCTCTTGGGATCACCATGGCTCCACCACATCCTGGTAGATGCATTCCTGTTCTACTCGCAGTGCTAGCTCGTGTCCTCCAAGGAATGGCAAGAAAAGAGTGCAGCTAGAACTCTCAAAACTCTTCTAGTTTCATCCTTAAGGAGGCTAGGGCAAGAGCTACAAATTTATCATTATATGATGTATTTATAGTGAGATTCAACTCCCAAGTCTAAATGGGTTTCAAACCCCTAATCCAATTAGGTTTTAATTTCAAGCATAATAATGGCTCAACCTTTGGGCCAATCACTAATATGAAATTATCAGGAAACCAAGACCAAACAATTTGGCCCATGCACTCAAATAATCCAATTAGCTTTATATGTGTGACCTAATAGACTCCTACCACATTGGCAATGATCATAAACCACATTTGTGATCATAAACAATGAGCAGTGTCTAGCAACACATCCTTGTTACCCAAGTGAAAAGATTATCGGTGATTCAAATTAACCTTTATGATCATTATCCGTATATGCCATTATCCCTTTGTCCAAGATATCAAGACCAAGCATGAGACATGGAATGTTTCACTCTCATATAGCCCAATCTATGGTTTCTTAATTACTGAGTAGACTAACTGAAACTGATGATATTCATATCGTGTATCAACTCATTTGAGCATGGCCATGCATTTTCTTAGTCTCCCTATATCAAGGGGCCTGAAGATATCACTCCCATTACATAGGAGGGACAAATCCCATCTTGATATGTGACATACCAAATGACCTTCTTCAAGTTCACCTAGTTAGGAGCAATAAAAGGAAGTATCAAAGTATGTGACTACATGTAATGACCTTAGGTCAAAGGACTATATATACATGATCACTATGAAAATCACTTCTGACACTCATATAACAATCCATTTAGCATTCTCATGGAGGGTTAGTCCAGAACACAAGTGCTCCAACTTGTACCCATATGTAGACTACATAACTTATATTAGTCTCCACATATGCTAGTCTTTATATATTATTGCAACCCGCTTCATGATAATACTAGACCAAGGATATTTAGGAATATCATTATTCTAGGGTTATAATTATGTTTATTACATTACATAGAATCAAAATAACAAACACAATTACTAGATTGATGCCTTAAAAAAATATCATGCTTTAATGTTCAAAATACAATCATCTCATGATTGGCTTTTGGGCACAACACCAATACTTTAGAATAGAAACATTTACAACTTGTTTAGAACAAAATGGAAACATTCACAACTTCTTTGGAATAGAAACATCACAACCTATTTAGAATGGAGTCATTCATGGCTAGTTTAGGAAGGAAACAATCACAACTTGTTTATAATGGAATGGAAATATTTACAACCTGTTTCAATTTGAAACACTTACAACTTCTTTAGAATGAAATGGAAATATTCACAATGTCTTTTAACTACAAACATCACAGCTTGTTTGGAGTGGAGACAATCATAACTTGTTTATAATAAAATTGAAACATTCACAACTAGTATGGAATGAAAACATTCACAACTTATTTAGAATGGAATAGATACATTGACAACTTGTCTGCAAAGGAAACATTTATAACAAGTTTGGAATCAAAACATTGACAACTTGTTTAGAATGAGATGGAAACAGCCACAACTCATTTAGAATAGATACATTGACAACCTGTTTAGATTAAAATTGAAACATTCAAAACTTCTGTGGAATAGAGACATTTACAACTTGTTTGAAATAGAAACATTCATAACTTGTCAAGAATGAAATGGAAAGATTCACAACATGTTTGGAATGCAAACATTCACAACTTGTATAGAATGCCATGGAAACAATCACAAGTAGTTTTAAATGAACATGTTCACGACTTGTTTAGAATGAAATGGAAACGTTCACAACTTATTTGAATTAGAAACTTTCACAACCTGTTTAGAATAAAATGGAAACATCCACAAGTTTTTCGGAATTGTAACATTCAAAAATTGCTTGGAATGGAAACATTCACAACCTATTTAAAAGAAATTAAAACGGTCACAACTAGTTGAGAATGGAAACATTCAAAACTTGTTTGCAATGGAAACATTCACAACTTTTTTGGAATAAACATGTTCACAATGTGTTTCCAATAGAAACATTCACAACTTATCTCAAATAGAGACCTTCACAACTTGTTTAGAATAGAAACATTCACAACTTGTTTCAAATGGAAACGTTCACAACTTATTTAGGATGAAAACAGTCATAACTTGTTTAGTATGAAATGGAAACATTCACAACTTATTTGGAATAGAAACTTTCACAATTTCTTTTAAATGAAATGGAATAATTCACAACTTGTTTGGAATGAAGACATTCACAACTTGTTTAGAATAAAATGGAAATATTCACAACTTGTTTAAAGTGAAATGGAAACATTCACAACTAGTTTTGAGTGGAAACAATCACAACCTTTTTGGAATGAAAAAGAAACATTCACAACCAGTTTGAAATGGAGACATTGACAGCTTGCTTAGAATGAAATGGAACCATTGATAACTTGTTTGGAATAAAAACCTTGATAACTTGTTTTGAATGAATTGGAAATATTCACATCTTGTTTGGAATAAAAACATTCACAACTTCTATAGAATGTAAACTTTCACAACTTGCTTGGAACAAAATCGATACACTCACAGCTAGTTTTGAATGGAAATAATCAAAACTTATGTATATTAAAATTGAAACATTCACAACTTGTGTACAATAAATTGGCACATTCACAATTTCTTTTCAATCAGAAGTTTCACAGTTTGTTTGGAATGAAATGGAAACATTCATAACTTGTTTGCAATCTAAAATTCACAACTTGTTTACAATGAAATGGAAACATTCACAACCAGCTCGGACTAGAAACATTCACAACAAGTTTAGAATGAAATGGCAACACTCACAACTAGTTTGGAATGGAAACATTCACTACTAGTTTAGAATGAAATAAAAGCATACACAACTCATTTAGAAGGGACTAGAAACACTCACAGCTCACTTAGAAGGGAATGGAAACATTCACAACTTGTTTACAAAGGAAACATTCGCAAATACTTTGGAATGAAAACATTCACAGCTAGTTTGGAATGGAAAACATTCACAACTTGTTTAGAATGAAATGGAAACATTCATAACTTGCTTGAAATAGAAACAATAAAATTTGTTTGGAATGGAAACATTCACAACATGTTTCAAATGGAAATAATCACAACTTATTTAGAATGAAATAAAAACATTCATAACTTGTTTGGAATGGAAGCACTCACCACTTGTTTAGAATGGAATAGAAACATTCATAAATAGTTTGGAATGGAAACATTCATAATGTGCTTAGAATAAAATTGAAACATTCACAGCTAGTTTGGAATGAAAATGCTCACAACCTGCCTAGAATGAATTGGAAAGATTCACAACTTTTTTAGAATTAAAGTATTCACAGCTTGTTTAGAATGAAATGGAAATAGTCATAACTTGTTTGGAATAGAAACATTCATAACCTGTTTGGAGTGGAAACATTCACAGCATGCTTAGAATGAAATAGAAACATTCAGAACTAGTTTAGATTGGAAACATTCTCAACATGTTTAAAATGAAATGGAAATATTCATAACTAGTTTTGAATGGATACATTTACAACTTGTTTAGAATGAAATGGATATATTCATAACTTGTTTTGTAGAAAATCATTCACATCTTGCTTGGAATGAAATGGAAAAATTCACAACATATTTTGGAAGAGCAACATTCACAACTTATTTGGAATGAAAACATCCACAACTTGTTTAGAATGAAATGGAAACATTCACACCAAGTTTGGAATGGAAACATTCATAACTTGTTTAGAATGGAATGGAAACATTCATAACTAGTTTGGAATGCAAACATTCACAACTTGTTTAGAATGAAATGTAAACATTCTAAATTTTTTTGGAATAGAAAGATTCAAAACTTGTTGGGAATGGAAATGTTCACAACTTTTATGCAGTAGAAACTTGTAAAACATTCACAACTTGTATAGAATAGAAACTTTCAACACTTGTCTAGAATGAAAAGGTTCATAACTTGTTTAGAATGAAATGGAAACATTAACAACTAGTTTCGAATGAAAACATTCACAACTAGTTTGGCATGCAAAATGTTCACAAATTATATAGAATGAAATGGAAACATTGAAAACTAGTTCAGAATAGAAGCATCCACAACTTCTTTAGAATCAAATGGAAACATTCACAACTAGTCTAGAAGAAAAAAAAGACATTATCAACTAGTTTGGAATAGAAACATTCACAGCTTCTTTGGGATAGAAACATTGACTACTTGTTCAGAATGAAATGGAAACATTCACAACTTGTTTTGACTAGAAGCATTAAAAACCCGTTTAGAATGGAAACATTCACAACTTGTTTAGAAATGAAATGTCTAGAACTTGTTTCGAACAAAATTGAAATAGTCACAACAACCTTAGATTGGAAACAACCACAATCTATTTAGAATGAAATGGAAATATACACAATTAGTCTAGAATGGAAGCATTCACAACTTGTTTAGAATGAAATAGAAGTATTCACTACATACCCAGAATAGAAACATTCACAAATTTTTTAAAGTGAAACGGAAACATTTACAACTTGTTTCAAATAGAAACATTCCCAACATGTTTGCAATGGAAACATTTGTTTAGAATATAAACATTCATAGCTTGTTTGGAATAGAAACATTTATAGCTTCTTTAGAATGAAATTGAAACATTCACTGCTAATTTGGAATGGAAACATTCACAACTTGTTTCGAATGGAATCAAAACCTTAACAACTAGTTTGGAATGAAAACACTCACAACTCATTTAGATTTAATCTGAAACATTTACAACTTGTTTTGGAATAGAAACATTAGGAACTTGTTTAGAATGAAATGGAAACATTCACAAGTTGTTCGGAATAGAAACAATCAGAGCATGTTTGTAATGAAAAAATTCACAACTAGTTTAGAAAGATTTCGAAACATTGACAACTTGTTTTGAATAGAAACATTCACAACTTGTTTAGAACAAAATGGAAACATTCACAACTAGTTTCAAAAGAAAACATTCACATCTAGTTTGGAATGGAATCACTCACAACTTGTTTAGAATAAAATAGATTCACAACTTCTTTGGAATAGAAACCTTCATAACTTTTTTAGACTAAAATGGAAACATTCACAACTTTTTGGGGAATGAAACATTCACAACTTGTTTGGAGTGGAAACATTTACAACTAGTTTAGAATAGACACATTTACAACTTTTTTAGATTAAGATGTAAAGATTCACAACCAGTTTGGAATAGAAACAATCACAACTTGTTTATAATGAAATGGAAACATTCACAAGTTATTTGGAATAGAAATGTTGACCACTTGTTTAAAATGAAATGGAAACACTCACAACTTGTGTGGAATAGAAGCATTCATAACTTAATTGGAATGGAAACATTCACAACTTGTTTAGAGTGAAAACAAAACCTTCACAACTTGTTTGGAATAGAAACATTCACAACTTGTTTACAATGAATGGAAACATTGACAACTTGTTTGGAACAGAAATATTCAGAACTTGTTTGGAATGGAAACATTCATAACTTGTTTAGAATGGAAACATTCACAACTAATTGAGAATGAAATGAAAAAATTCATAACTTTTTTCAAAGAGAAACATTCCCATATTGTTTAGAGTGAAATGGAAACATTCACAACTTGTTTGGAAAAGAAACATTCATATCTTGTTTGGAATTTAAACATTTGCAACCCGTTTGGAATGAAATGGAAACATTGACAGATAGTTTGGATTGGAAACATTCTTAACTTGCTCAGAATAAAAAGGAAACATTCACAACAAGTTTGGAATAGAAACGTTCACAACTTGTTTAGAATGAAATAGAACCATCCATAACTTGTGTAGATTGAACTAGAAACATTCGAAACTAGTTTGGATTGGAATGGAAGCATTTACAACTTTTTTAGAATGAATCAGAAACATTCACAACTTGTTTAGAATAAAGCAAAAACATTCCCAAAAATATTGGAATGTAAAAATTCACAAGCTGTTTAGAATGATATGAAACATGCAGAACTAGTTTAGAATGGAAGCATTCTCAACTAGTTCTGAATGGAATCATTTAGAACTTTTTTAGAATTAAATGGAAACTTTCACAACTTGTTTAGAAAGCAATGCAAACATTCACAACTTGTTTCGAAGAAAAACACTTACAACTTGATTGGAGTAAAGTGGACACTTTCATAACTTAATTTGGAGAAAAACTTTCACAACTTGTTTAGAATGAAATGGAAACTTTCATAGCATTTTTTGAATTGAACCTTTCACAACTTGTTTTAGAAAGGAAACATTCAAAACTTGGTTAGAATGAAATGGAAACATTAACAAATAGTTTGGAATCAAAACTTTCATAACTTGTTAGAATGGAATGGAATGGAAGCATTCACATCTACTTGAGAAGGGAAACATTCACAACTTGTTTAGAATGAGGTTAAAGCATTCACAACTAGTTTGGAATGGAAACATTCAAAACTTGCTTAAAATATTATAGAAACGTTTACAACTTTTTTGGAATAAAAACATTCACAAAATGTTTGGAAAGGAATCATTCACAACTTGTTTGGAATAGAAATCTTGACAACATGTTTAGAATAGAAACATTCACAACTTGTTTAGAATTGGTTTGGAACAAAAACATTCACAACTAGTTTAGAATTAAAATGTTCAAAACTTGCTTAGAATGAAATGGAAATATTCACAACTTGTTCAGAATGAGGTGGAAACATTCACAACTGGGTTGGAATAAAAACATTCACAACTAGTTCAGAATGGAAACATCCACAACTTGTTTAGAATGAAGTGGAAACATCCATAACTTGTGAAGAATAGAAACATTCACAACTTGTTTGGGATAGAAGCATTTAGAATATGTTTAGAATGAAATGGAAACACTCACAACTCATACTTCGTAGAATCGATGTCAACTTATTTGGATTGGAAACATCACAACTTTTTTGGAATGAAAATAATCATAATTTATTTAGAACTAAATGAGAACATCCACAACAGATTTAGATTGGGATGCAAGCATTCACAACTTGTTTAGAATCAAATAGAAGCATTTGCAACATCCTTGGAATAGAAACGTTCTGATAGCCAAAGTGCTATCGCCCTTCAAACCCATAAGCTCGAGCAAAGCACCACCCTCAGAAACTTGAGTCTCACCCACAAGGAATGCGAGCCCCAACCTCGAAAAAAAGGGGTCTGACACCTCGAACATCTGACCTCGGTGATCCATCATTACCACTAGGAACGATAGTACCGACCTCGGATATATGGTGCATCGCCATCCTCGGTAAGGTGATCGAACTGGCTTTGAAAGAGAAAGACTCACCACCTTTGGCAGGGGAGAACGTCCCCAAAGGGGACCATCCGTGGCGAGGGGACTCCCGAATTGCTGAAATGACCTCGGAAGAAAGCCCTTCTGTTTCGAAGAGCTCTCTTCTACCGAAGGGATCTCAAGAGTACGGAAGAAACAATTAAGGAGCTTCTGACATGCCGCCCTCGTACACAACACACTGCCCTCATACACGCTCTAACACACCGTCGCCGCACACATCTTGTCACGCAGACCTATCCTGGCCTTGACCTTCGGTCAGAACGGTCTATAGCCGGCTAAAGGCCCCCACGCCTGAAAGTATGAATTGCATCCGACCAAACACGTGTCATAATCTGTGCGGGTTACATCAGGCAGATTTATTCATTCACACCCTCCTATATATATATGGGAAACGACCCCAGTAGAGGGGAGGATACATTCTTCATATTCTTACAACTTTCAGTTTCTCAAAATACTGACTTAGGCATCGGAGGCTCCTCCCCGGAAAGATACTCCGGGGACCTCCTAACCTTTATTCTTTAAGTTTTTCAGGCAATCTCTCCCTGGGAGTCTTTTGTTTAGGCGTTCCTCCCTCACTGGAAGTCCCTTCCAGTCTCACTATGTCATACAGTGAAGATGCCGATGGGCATCATCTAGCGTCATCTGTGGGAACCCATTCCCACGTGGCCATCGTTGAAACTCGGCGTTCTAAGGACACGGGGCTTCTAAAGTCCTCTTCCGTGCCAAAGGTTCAACTGGCAACCTAGCAACCTGCTGTAGGGACTTCCTGGCTGGAGGATGAGCGTGCTCTAACCGTTACCATGAGCTTCCTGCATGATTTTTAGCACTCCATCGTGGCTGAAATGACGCAGCAACTGGACCGAAGGTGGCCATAGCCGCCTCCGGACTGAAGGCCCCCTTCACCAGCACCTCATCGGGAGAGAAGCCCGAAGTCAACTCACCAAAGTTCGGGAACCAAGCACCAACGTGATGAGTCCTCGATAGAAAACATACCCCCCAAGGTTCGAGCTATGAGAGGAATGAGGTCGAAATGGCCCAGGACTCCCCGCCGAAGGAGTTCTTCACCTGAAGAGAAATCGCAATCCCCTCGGTACCAAAGTTACTCTCCAAAAAGAAGGCCTCGCTCTCCATTACTTGAGGCTACCAGACAGCAAGAAGAAGAGCCCAGCGCCACACTCCTCATGGAAAAAATCCTAAAGAGGTTAGAGAGGGTGGAAAGACAGGTAGCTCGGAAACCCGTCTGGTCTAGGTTGTCAAAAACCTTCAACGGAGATGAATCGCTGTCTACCCAAACAGTAATCGAAGCATCTATGTCGACTGACTTTCGGGTACCTCGTTTGGAAACCTACGATGGCCAAAGTGACCCCCAGGCTCACCTAACCAAATACAGGTGCAGCATGGTGTTGCATGGTGCCGATGACGCCACTTTGTGCAAGTGCTTCGAGGTCACCCTCTCTGGACCGGCAATGGCATGGTACAACTCGTTAACCCCCGGAACCATCATAGGATTCTAAGAGTTGTCTACTGCTTTCACGCAAAAGTTCATCAAAAGCAGACCGACGGTGAAGATGCCAGTTCAAATGTTCAACATAGCACAGAGGAATGGAGAAACTATTCGTGACTACGTCGAAAGGTTCAATCGGGAAGCCCTAAGCGTGCTAGACTTCAAGCCGGAGATACATATCCTCGCCATGATACGGGGACTTCGGAGAGATTCACAGTTGTTCTATGAATTCTTGAAGGACCCCCCAGACACCCTCGGCGAATTTTACCAAAGGGCGGAGCAGCATATGACTACTGAAGAGCTGAGGATCGGAGGCCCAAAGCTCGACCACGTCCATACTGAGGGGCCAAGCCAACAAACTCGCTACCCAACTGAATCGGGGGGTCGACCTCAAAAGCTGAGAGGGAAGAAACCGTTGACCTTTACTCCCTTAAACACCACAAGAACGAACATTCTCATGGCCATGGAAAGGCAGGGAACTCAAATTCAATGACCAAAGGCCATGACCTCGGACAACGAAAAGAACATGAAAAAGTTTTGCCAATTCCATCGGGATCATGGGCATGATACCGAGGATTGCTTCCAGCTGAGGAAGTACATAGAGTCCCTGATAAAGCAGGGCCAACATCGACGTTACCTGTGGGTGCCCTCCCCAAAGGGGAGGAGGGAAGAGGAAAGGAAAGGACATGATGAGGAATACGACTCCGATAGACGCAGGAACCGAAGTCCCAGAAGACATCCACCACCTCTGGCAAGAATAATACAGACAATCACCACAGGACTACCCTCGACAGAAAGGAAAAGAAAAGCCAGGGAGATCTCAGTAATGGAATATGGTAACCCATCAAGAAAGCTCATTCAGAATGATGGGTCTACAATAATATTACCTCATGACGACCCCTTTCTGGTCATAGCAAGGATAGGGAGTTGGGACATCAAAATAGTACTCCTTCATGATGGTTCTAATGCTGACGTCTTGTTCTTTCATCTACTGCCAAGTTTGGGCATCCCAAAGGGCGATCTCAAGCCTGTCACTTCTCCTATTTTCGGAGTGGGTCTGTCCGAACTCCCTGTCGTTGAGTGGATTGACCTTCCTCTGATGTTAATTGGAACTTCACTATAGAAGAAGGATGAGCTCTTTGCCTCCACGATGACAAGGTTTATCGTCATAGATGTCCCTTCATCGTATAATGCCATCCTTAGAAGACAGGCACAAGGAAACCTTCACATTCACCCAGATGTGAAATACCTGACTGTCACCTTCGCCACAAAGGATGGAGATGCTGATATCTTCATCAACCAAGGGGAAGTGAGAAAGGTGTTTGTCAAAGTAAGAAAGGCCCCAGTAAAGAGTTGCGCACGGACTGCGGAAGCGAAGGCCGTACTTGCAAGAGAAGAAAAAAAAGAAGAAACAAAAGACCCCGAGAAAATAGAAACAAAAGATATAGAACTTGTCCCAGGCCGAAATACCTGAATAGGGAAAAAAGTGGGCGAAGGTGATATGGAAAAACTTGTATCTTTTCTGTTAATGAACAAAGATCTGTTTGCCTACTCACCGAAGGACATGCCTGGGGTAGACCCTCGTATAATTCAGCATAATCTTAAGATACGCCCCGATGCGAAGCCCGTGCAGCAAAAGAAAAGAAGCTTTTCGGCACACAAGAACAGCTTTGTAAAATCCAAAGTCTAACGGTTAATGTAGGCCGGCGTAATAAGGGAATTCAGATGCCCCGAATGCTTAGTAATGTAGTTATCGCCACAAAGGAAGGGAGTGACAAACTCTGAATGTGCATCGACTTCCGAAATGCAAACGATGCTTGCCCTAAAGATTCATACCCACTACCACCAATAGACCAGTTCGTGGAATCAACCGCCGAGTATGGCCTCCTAAGTTTCATCGACACCTTTAATGGGTATCACCAAATCAGGATGGACCCCGAAGACGAGGAAAAAACTGCCTTCACCACCAAAGCTGGTACATACTGCTACGGCAGAATGCTCGTCGGGCTTAAGAATGTAGGAGCCACCTACCAGAGGCTAATGAATAGGGTCTTTAGCTCCCAAATAGGGAGGAACATGGAAGTCTACGTTGATGATATGATAGTTGAGAGCAAACTGCCTAGTAGTCACATCTCAGACTTGGAGGAGACATTCAGCCAGCTGAGGATCTTCGGAATCCATCTAAACCCCAAAAAGTGTGTTTGGGGTGAACGCGGGTAAGTTCCTTGGATTTATGGTATCAGAAAGAGGTATCGACGCCAATCCAGAAAAGGTCCAGGCCCTTCTGAGATTCCGAACTCCCATGACGACAAACGATGTGCAAAGACTCATAGGGAGAATCACGTCTCTCAGCAGATTCATCTCCAAATATGGAGATCGCTGCCGACCATTCTTCAAGGTCCTTGCTAAAGCGAAGAAAAATGGCGGTGCCCTCGGAAGTGAGGTACATCCTTGGAACGAAGATTGCGTAAAGGCCTGGGAAGAGTTTAAGGTCAATCTGACTCGCCTGCCGACACTCCAGCAGCCATGGAAAGGGGAACCCTTGATACTGTACCTTGCCGTCACTGAAAAGGCACTAAGTTTGGTCCTCATGAAGGAAGAGGGGGTAATGGCCAGTATATTATGTGGGCAAGTCTCTACATGGTGCCGAAGTCAGGTACCCCTTACTGCAAAAGGCTATTTATGCCCTGATACTAGCAAGCAGAATGCTACGTCCGTATTTCCAAGGTGACCCATTATTGTCAGAAGTAACCTGCCTCTTCGAGATATCATGAAGAGGGTAGACCACTTGGGAAGGCTTTCCAAGTGGTGCATAGAGCTCGGCGAGTACAATATCACCTATGGGCCGAGGAAGGCAATAAAAGCTCAAGCCTTGGCGGATTTCATTGCCAAAGAAAGTCAACTAGACCTCAGGAAAAATGAACCGGAGTGGACTCTGTTTGTAGATGCGGCCTCCGACTCTGAGCACCAGCGAGCTGGAGTAATCATTCGCGGCCCCGAGGGTATGGAGGTCATGAAAGCCATCAAATTCGGATTTAACGTCACCAACAATATGGCAAAATTTGAAGCTCTCATAGTAGGGCTACACCTTGCTAAAAGAATAGGCATGAGAAACCTGAAGGCCCATAGCGATTCTCAGCTAGTGTTCCGGCAGATGGCAGGGGACTATACCGTGAAGGACCCAACTTTGGCAAAATATCACGAGCTCGTATCAAAGCTCATTCAGGAGTTCGACACAGTGCACATTGAGAATGTGCCTCGCCGATACAATGCTGAAGCAGATAGTCTGGCCAAGTCAAGAAAGTCCACTGAAGTACTGAGCCACCTGAGCATAGCAATAATGAGCATAGCAACCTCAAAAAAAGATGGAAAAATCCCATAAAGAGGTATCTTACGACCTTGGAGCTTCCCGATGACCCTCATGAAGTAGCAAAAGTGCGAAGACGCTCCGGACGATATTTCCTAATCAGGGAAGAATTGTACCGATAGGGGTATGCAAGTCCGCTGCAAAGGTGTGTCAGTGAAAAGGACACTAAGACAGTCCTCAAAGAAGTCCACAAGGGGGCTTGTGGTTCTCACATTGGAACTGACGCCTTGGCAGGAGTAATACTCCGCCAGGGGTACTTCTGGCCTACCCTAAGAAAGGACACGAGACAGTTTGTCCAGAAATGTGATAATTGCCAAAAGCACACCAACGTCTAGAGGTTACCCTCAGAATTGATAACGTCGACTAACTACCACTGTCCCTTTGCAGTATGGGGCATTGACCTCATTAGGCCACTCCCGACTACACCTGGAGGAGTGAAGTTCTGTGTGGTCGCGGTGCATTACTTCACTAAATGGGTTGAGGCAGAGCCCCTGGCGACCATTTTGGCAAAGGACATACAAAAATTCATCTGGAAGAACATTGCGTGCAGATTCGGCATACCGAGGGTGATAGTGGCCGACAATGGTTCACAGTTTATTGACAAGGGATTCCAAGAAATCATCACCGACCTCGGGATAAAAATGCACTCCGCCCTGGTAGCTCATCCTTAGAGCAACGGACAGGTAGAGATATCTAACAAAACCATAAAAGATGGCCTGAAAAAGAAATTGAGGGAAGCAAAGGGAAAATGGCTAGGGGAACTTTCTAGTGTGCTGTAGAGCTATCGGAAAACACCCCGAAGGGCCACGAGTGAGACACCTTTCTTGCTCGTGTTCGGCACAGAGGCCATTATTCCTATCGAGGTAGTCTAGCCATCGGTCAAGAAACAACTGTTTGACAAGGAAGGGAATGGCATCGGATTAAGAACTAAGCTTAACCTAATTGACGAACACAGAAAAGTGGCCGAACTTAGAAGAAAAGCCTTCTAGCAAAGAGTGGCTACGGCAACGAACTTGCGCGTTAGGCAAAAAGGAATAAAAAAGGGAGACCTCGTTCTCCGAAAGGCTGAGTTTGAACCCCGAAGACCATCTCACGGGGTACTTCGGGCAAACTGGGAATGACCTTATTTGGTCCTTGGCGAGGTTTGGAAGGGAGTCTATAAGCTCGGTGATACCGAAGGTAGAGAACTGAAGAATACATGGCATTCGGATGCCTTGAAGAAATTCTATGCTTAGAATCTTGTCAGGAAATTGTACAGTTAGAAATTTTTCTAAGTACACAAATTTTTCTGCAAAAATAACTCCACCTAAGAAATCTTGCCGAACAAGGTGCAAGTAAGTGCTTGCGAAAACCACACATTTCGTCCGAAGTTGGTTGGGTCATTTTCCCAAAAAGGTGCGTCAACCGAACACGGCTGATGAAAATAGGTCAAACGTTGCCAAAAGGTATTTGCCAAAGCTAGCATTTTCCCGAAGACGGTCGATAAGAAGTGCAAAAAGTATCTTCCCAAGGGTCCTAGACTGAAAGTGGTCATGATAACCCTTGGAAACAAAAATTATTGCTTGAGGACTTAGCCAAATTTTAAAGAGAGGAAAAATGTCATTGAGAAGGCCTTATTACATGGAGGAGATTACAAGAAGAAGTTTACAAAGAAAAAAGAAGAAGACAAAGTAAAGCCCTAGACATCTAAAGGACCCCGGTGTCATGCGATGCTCCGTCCCCAACATCCTTTGCCGAGACCTTTGGCGCCGGAGGAAGGGCAAAAGGCAAGTTAAGGAGCTCAATCTTTGACAAAGTCCAGCGAGGCCCCTCGGGGATGTTCAGGGCAGCCAAGAAGGAGAGGTTGAGGTCGGGATATTTCGCCAAAACCTAGTCTCGAGCCAGACAGAAGCCATCTTGAAAGGCAACCTTAGTCACCTGATTACCCTTGTCTTTCTCAACCAACAAGTCTTCCACCTCATTTTGCAAATCGGTGACCTCCTTCCCGAGCTTCTTCGTCTTCTTCTTCTTATTTGTCTCCTTCTTCAGGGCCTCAACCTCAGCCTGAAGATCGGCGTTGTCGGCGAGGGCCTTCATCAGGATAGCAGAATCTTCTTCCTTCTCCTTTTGATAAGCATCATTGCCAGAAGTGAGCTCGACGACCTTCGCACCGAGGTCAGACATTTTCTGGGAAAAATCCTTCAAGAGCTCCTCCTGGCCCTTCAAAAGTTCCTCCCGGAGTTCGGCAACCTCCTCTTTGGCTATTTTGCTCAACTCAGCGTTCTTGACGATCGAGTTAGCACAGAACACCTTTGCCTTCTCTAGACGCTCTTTAGTCCAAGTTTGAACCGAAGACTATTTTGCTACCCAAGCTCTGAAGTAGCCGTTATACGTGAAAAGCTGCAAAAAAAAAAAGAGGGAGGACATTTGGTAAAGTTGCACAAGGAAAGCCAAACACTTAGAAAAATTTGAAAAAAAAATAAAGGGTCTAAAGAGTACCTGGGCAGCATGCTCGAACATCCTCGTGGCAAGGATCTCCTCGTTCGCACACTCTTCGGCCACGGATTTGAAGGTAGCCTGGGTGAGCACGCCCCTTGCCATTTGGGGAGCCATTTGCTAGCCATCTTCAGAGAGCAAATTCATGTCCTCTGTGAAAGACTAGAAAGGCTGCCTCGGGACCTTATCTTTTGGGATATGAGAGTCCCGAAGGGCCCATTTTCAGGCATGCTCCACCATCCATGTCGAGGGTGCCAATTCCTCTGTAAAGTCACGACACAGTTCCATTAGGACATTGTCCCTTGGCCATATATCTATAAGATTGAGAGTGCTAAAAATGTCTAAAGGACAAACCTGGCGGCACCTCGGCAATGTCATCATCGGAGTCCCGAACCTCCTCCACTTTGGTAGGGACGTGTTTGCCCTTGCTTCTTCTGCGCTCTTCGAGTTCCTCAGCAGAAGGGCCTTCGGCTGAAGAGCCTAAAAGGTCCACCAAAGTGATGGGACTCTAGGGAGTGGAGCCAACGGCAAGCTCTGGTGGGAGGATGACCTAGACCTCAAGTTGATCCCTGGCCTCCTCGACGTCCTCCGGAGGTGGGGGAAGAAGGTCCTTCTTCGCCTTCTTAGCCGAAGATGGATTGCCCCCAGACGTCTTTCGCCGCTTAGGGGCCCCCTTCTTCGTCTGTTCCCCCTTCTCGACTTGACCAAGGAAGAGGGATTTGTAGAAAGTGGCTAACTGATCGTCCATATCTGAAAAAGCAGGAAAATATCAGTGTAAGTCCAAAGGGATACTTATACCAAAAAATTGGAAGGTAACTTACTCTCAAGAAGGGCTTCGTAAGAGAGCTCCCCTCGAAGGAGCATCACCAGCCAGGACTTCTTCCCGTCAGCGGCAGGAGCTGGCATGCCGAGGTCCGTCTTATGTTCCTTGAGTACCCCTAGCTCCCGAAGAACCTCCTCAGTCATAAGGTTCCACTTAATGGGAAAGGGATACAAGGAGCGCGGTGGGACCTCAGCATCCTAGTCGGTGACAGCTCAGATATGGTTGTCGAAGTCCTCAAACCTCGCTGCCAACTCAGGAGTTAGCAACTTCTTGGGATCAACAACGTCCGTCTCCAACTTCCCCCGGGCCCACGTTGTCAGCATATGTGGCCATGCCTTTGCCACCTTCAAGAAGAAGAACTTCTTTTGCCACCCCGCCAACTATCTCTGGTACCGAAGGTGAACATATACTTTTTGCTCCCAGATCCCTGAGGCAGCATGAAATAGAGGCCACCCTTCAGGACCGGATAGAGCTTGTAGTACTGTATGAAAATGATGAAGTGGGCTTCTATCTTGAAAACCCCACACATGCAGAGGAAAGCGTTGAAGTAACAATAGGAGTTAGGAGGAAGCTAATTCACGGCTATGCCATGGAATTGGAAAAAGTCGCAAATCATCTTCGGCGGAGGAAACCAAAGTTCGGCATTCAGTTGGGCCCAGAAAATGGTAACTTTGTCACCGTTGTTCATGAAGGGTGCCAGGTCTAGGGAATGGGTTGGACAGACATAAGGAGGATAGGGGAAGACATGTTCAGCAAAAGAAAATGACTTCAGAAAAGAGAGTCAGAGGACTTCGGGAAAAAAGAAAAAAGCTTCGGGGACTAGCAAAAATATAAACCGAAACGACCGAAGGACCTTTGGAAGAGAAACCCACCAAAATGTTTGCCGAAGTCGGGATTAGAAGATGCCGTCGTAGATGGTTGCCGGAAATTGCTCCACCGCTTGCACCGCCGCAAAAAGAGAAGGAAGAGCTCGAAGACAGATAAGAACAAGACAGAGGCAAAGGAAAGCAAATGAGGGCCATGAGGGGACGGAAGGTTTATATAGACCGAAGAAGGGTAACCGAATCATTTTCATAACTACCTTACGANTGATACCCCCAATCATCGCATGCCACATGTCATCCAATGCGTGGAATGAGGACACGATTTCTGACACCACGAAAACCCAGGCACACCTATCCATACTGACACTCCTGATTACGAGACATGAGGGTCCACTGACCTGCAACAGAAAGAGTAAAAATAAGGAGAGTGCGCACCTCGAGAACACCAAGGGACTGACCAGAGGGCAGGTAATGACACCTCGGCTAGGGAGGCACGCCTTCGGGTGGTGAAGTGCCACCTTCTACGGTGTCCCACTCTGAGTCCTGTAAGGTGCCCCCAGAGATTCTACGAGCTGAAGTCTCCACTTTGACTTTTCGAGGGGGGGCATGTGATAGCCAAAGTGCTATCGCCCTTTAAACTCATAAGCTCAGGCAAAGCACCACCCTCGGAAAGTCGAGCGTCACCCACAAGGAATGCGAGCACCAACCTCAGAAAAAGGGGGTCTGACACCTTGAACATCCGACCTCGGTGATCCATCATTGCCACTAGGAATGACAGTACCGACCTCGGGAATACGATGCATCGCCATCCTCGGTAAGGTGATCGAACCTGCTTTGGAAAAGAAAGGCTCATTACCTTTGGCAGGGAAGAACGTCCCCAAAGGGGACCATCCGTGGTGAGGGGACTCCCAGATTACTGAAATGACCTCCGAAGAAAGCCCTCCCATTCTTAAGAGCTCTCTTCTACCGAAGGGATCTCAGTAGTACAGAAGAAACAATTAAGGAGCCTCTGACATGCCACCCTCATACACGCTCTAACACGCCACCCTCATACACGCTCTAACACACCGCCGCTGCACACGTCCGGTCACGTAGACCTATCCTGGCCTTAACCTTCGGTCAGAACGGTCTGTAGCCGGCTAGAGGCCCCCACGCCCGAAGGTACGGATTGCATCCAACTGAACACGTGTCATAATCTGAGTGAGTTACGTCAAGCAGATTTATTCATTCACACCCTCCTATATATATATGGGAAATGCCCCAGTAGATGGGGGGATACATTCTTCATATTCTTACTACTTTCAGTCTCTCAGAATACTGACTTGGGCATCGGAGGCTCCTCCCCAGAAAGATACTCCGGGGACCTCCTAACCTTTATTCTTTGATTTTTTAGGTAATCTCTCCTCGAGAGGCTCTCGTTCAGGTGTTCCTCCCTCATTGGAAGTCCCTCCCAGTCTCACTATGCCATACAGTGAAGATGCCAATGGGCATCATGTTCATAAATTGCTTAGAATGAAAATAGAAACATTCATAACTTGTTTGCAGAGGAAACATTCATAACTTGTTTGGAACAAAATGGAAACATTCACAACTTGTTTAGAATAAAAACTTTCATAACTTGTTTCTAATGAATTGGAAACAATCACAACTAGTTTAGAATGGAAACACTCACAACCAATTTGCAAGAAAATGGAAATATTAACAACTTGTCTAGAATAGAAACATTCACAACTTTTGTGTAATAGAAACATTCACAACATGTTTACAATGAAATGAAAATTTTCATAACTTGTTTGGAATAGAAATATTCACAACCTGTTTGGAATGGAAACATTCACAACTTGTTTAGAATGAATTGGAAACACTGACAACTTGTTCGGAATGGAAACATTGACAACTTGTTTAGAAAGGAATGGAAACATTCACAACTGGTTTCAAATGAAAACATTCACAACTAGTTTAGAATGGAAACATTCATAACTTATTTAGAACGATGTAAAAACATTCACAAGTTCTTTGGAAAAAAAACTTTCACAACTTGTTTAGAATAAAATGGAAATATTAATGACCCATTCAGAATGGAATTGTTCATAACTTGTTTAGAATGAATCGAAAGCATTCATAACCAATTTGTAATGGAACTAGTCATAACCTATTTGGAATAAAATGGAAACATTTACAACTTGTTTGGAAAAGAAACATTCGCAACTTTTTTGGAATAGAAACATTAACAACTTGTTTACAATAAAATTGAAACTTTCACAACTTGTTTGGAATAGAAAAATTCAGAACTTGTTTGGAATGGAAACATTCACAAGTTGTTTGGAATGAATTGCCAACATTCACAGCTTGTTTGGAATCAAAACATTAACAACTTGTTTAGAACAAAATGGAAACATACATAATTAGTTTCAAATGGAAACATTAACAACAAGTTTGGAAGGAAAACAATCACAATTAGTTTAACATCGAAACACTCACAAATTGTACGGATTGAAGTGGAAACATTCAAAACTAGTTTGGAAGGGAAGCAACCAAAACTTGTTTAGTGTGGAATGGAAACATTAATAATCTATTTAGAATAAAATGGGAACATTCACAACTTGTTTGGAATAGAAACAATCAGAACTAGTTTAGAAAGTAAATATTTAGAACTTGTTTAGAATGAAATGGAAACATTCACAATTGGTTTGGAATGAAAACATTCACAACTAGTTCAGAGAGGAAACATACAGAACTTGTTTAGAATGAAAAAAAAACAATCAAAACTTGTTTGGGATTGAAACATTCACAGCTTGTTTGGGACAGAAAGTTTGACTACTTGTTTAGAATCAAATGGAAACACTTACAAGTTGTTTGGAGTACAAAGATTGACAACTTGTTTGGAGTGGAAACATTCACAACTAGAACTTGTTTAGAATGAAATTGAAACAATCATAAGTTATTTAGAGTGAAATGCAAATATACACAAGTAGTTTAGAATGAAAGCATTCACAACTTGCCTGGAATCACAACATTCACAAATTGTTTAAAATGAAATGGAAACATTCACAAGTTGTTTGGAATGGAAACATTCATAACTTGTTTGCAATGGAAATTTTTGTTTAGAATAAAAACATTCACAACTTGCTTGAATGTAAACAGTCAAAACTAGTTTAGAATGAAATTGAAACATTCACTACTAATTTGGAATGGAAACATTCACAGCTTGTTCACAATGAAATGGAAACTTTCACAACTAGTTTGGGATTGAAACATTCACAACTCATTTAGATTGAAACAAAAACATTAACAACTTGTTTTCAATCAAAACATTCACAACTTGTTTAGAACAAATTTTAAGCATTCACAAGTTGTTTGGAATGGAAACATTCACAACTTGCTTAGTGAAATGAGAATTGAGGGAGAAAATACTTTTCACAATTTATTATTCATCATTTTGAGCTATTTATATACAAAAGTATTAGTCCTATAATAGGAAGGAATTCTATACTAGGAAAGAAAATAAATTAGAATCCTGATCAATTCCTATAATGAAGCTATACAGCTATACACATGCTGTAACACTCCCCCTCAAGGTGGAGCGTAGATGTTAATCATGCCCAGCTTGTTACAAAGATAATCAACCTGAGACCCAATTAGAGCCTTGGTGAAAATATCTCCTAATTGTTTTTTCATTCTTACATATCTGGTGGAAATCAAACCTTGCTGTATTTTTCTCACGAAGAAAATGACAGTCAATTTCTATGTGCTTGGTTTGTTCATGAAATACAGCATTGGAAGCTATATGGAGACCTACTTCATTCAAGAGCTGATATATCCACATCACTTCACACACAGACTGTGCCATAGCTCTACATTCTAAATTAGCACTTGATCGAGACACAACATTTTGCTTCTTACTCTTCCATGAGACCAATTTTCCTCCAACAAAGACACAATAACCAAGAGTAGATCTTCTATCTTCCTTACACCCTACCCAATTAGCATATGAAAAACACTCAAGTTTAGTGTTACCATGATTTTCATACCAAATGCCGCATCCAGGAGCACTTTTCAAATAACACAAAATATGTTCTACGGCTGCCCAGTGATCAACTGTTGGAAAAGACATGTATTGGCTTACAACACTAACCGAATATGCAATATCAAGATGAGTCACACACAAATAATTCAACTTCCCAACCAATCTTCTATATCTCTTAGGATCTTCAAATAGTTCAGCTTCTTTCACAAGCTGCAAATTAAGGACCATTGGAGTATTACATGGTTTTTCCCTTAATTTCCCTATCTCAGACAATAAGTCAAGCACTTATTTCCTTTGAGATAGGAAGATTCCTTTCTTACTCCTTGTTACCTTAACTCCCAAGAAATACTTTAGCATCCCCAAATCTTTAGTGTGAAACTAAATGTGAAGAAAGGATTTAAGAGATGAAATACCTGCAACATCGCTCCCAATAATGACAATATCACCCACATGCACTACTAACAAATTGATGCCAGCTTCAAATTGTTTGTAGAAGATAGGATTATCAGATTTATTTTTCTTCAGCCCAAACTTCTCAACCGCTTGACTAAATTTTCCAAACCAGGCATGAGGACTTTGTTTTACGAAGATGATAAACTTTCTTTCACTCCCCCTGAGCAACAAAACCATGAGGTTGGTCCATTTACACCTCTTCCTGAAGATCTCCATGAAGGAAGGCATTTTTTATATCTAGTTGATCCAAAGGCCAATTGTGGGTGGCTGCCATAGAGATTAGTAGTCAGACTAATGTTAACTTAGCAACTGGGGAAAAGGTGTTAGAATAATCCACACCATAGACTTGAGCATAGCCTTTAGCAACAAGACGGGCTTTTAATCAAGCCACTAACCCATCAGGATTTACTTTAACAGCAAACACCCATTTATGCCTAATAGCCTTCTTTCCTACAGTTAAGTTTACCAAGTTCCAAGTACCATTGTCTTCTAAAGCATTCATCTCCTCTATCATTGCACTATGCCATCCAGGATGGGATAGGGCTTCATGAACACTTTTAGGAATAGAAATAGAACCAAAGGATGTAATAAATGAATAACAAGATGATGACAATTGATTATAAGACACAAAAGTTGAAATAGGGTGAGTGCGTTCAATTTCACCTTTATGAAGGGCAATAGGAAGATCATCACTTGGAATTGGATCTGATGATGAAGGAGTTGGCACATGACATGTATCAGGGGGTTCAATCATCAAGAGTAAACATGATGTATGGGAGGCTTAACAGGTGCTAGTTCAGGCATAGACTCAAAGGATGTGATAGTATAGACTAACTGATCATCCTTCTACCCCTGAGATGTAGACAAAGATCCACAAAAATACGGAGTGTTTTCTAGAAAACTAACTTCAGTGGAGGCCAAATATCGATTCAAACTAGGAAAATAACATTGGTATCCTTTTTTAAGATGAGAATAGCCAAGGAATCAAATATTTTGAGTCTAATTTAGTGACATGTGGACAGACATCTCGAACAAAACAAGTACTTCCAAATATTCTAGGTTTAATAGGAAATAATGACTTATTGGGAAAAAGTATTTTGTATGGGGACTCATGATAAAGGTTTGCGATTAATTAGAAAACATGCTATTGAAACTGCATCCGCCCAAAATCTTTTAGGAACATTCATTTGGAATAAAAGGGCTCTTCCAGTTTCAATAAGGTGTCTGTTCTTTTGTTCTGTGACTCCATTTTGAGATGGTGTGTCGACACAGGAAGTTTGATGAAGGATACCATGTTGAATCATGTAAGTTTAAAAAGAAGCTGACGAATACTCTTTAGCATTATCAATTCGCAATGTATGTACAGATACGTCACATTGATTTTTAATCTCAGCACAAAAGGCACAAAAATGAGAAAACAACTCAGAATGATTTTTCACGAAATATAACCAAGTCACACAAGAGAAATCATCAACCAAAGTAACAAAATATTTGAATCCAGTTTTAGCTAGAACTGGACAAAGACCCCAAACATCAGAATGAACTAATTCAAAAGGAAAACTAGCTCTTTTATTGAATCTTAGACTAGAACTAAGACGATGGTGTTTAGCAAATTGGCATGACTCACAATCTAATAAAGACACCTTACTAAATTATGGGCAAAGCTTTTTGGCCAAGGAAAGAGAGGGATGACCCAATCGACAGTGTGCCTTAAATGGAGAAGTGACACCAGAACAGGCAATGGATTTGGGTATCTACGGGTAAAGAATGTAGAGTCCTCCATATTCATGTCTTCTACCAATAATCTTTTTCATTAAAAGATCCTGAAATAAGCAATAATTAGGAAAAAATGAGATGGTGCAGTTGAGGTTGCGAGTACGTTGGCTAACAGAAATCAAATTAAAGGATAATTGAGGTAAATGTAGCACATGTGACAAAGGAAGAAAAAGGGTTGGGGTGATTGTGCCAGATGCATAAACATAGGATGATGATCTAAATGCCAAGGTAACATTAGAGTTTGAAGTATGTGACTGAAACGTAGAAAAGAGGCTGGAATTACCTGTCATATGATCAGTGGTAACAGAATCAATGACCCATTTGGATGATGAGGAAATAAAACATGCATTTGGTTTACCTAAATCAGCAATAGCAGTGATTTGATTAAAAGAAGCTTTTAATGACTCTTGGTACTGAGAGAACTTGGCAAATTCATATGCAGAAATGAGAACTAATTTCTCAGGTGTGTAATTCGTGGATGCAATATGGGCTAACTGAGTCCATTGAGCTTTGTACTTAAGCCTCTAACAATCATGCTTAAGATGTCCTGGCTTGTGGCAATGATGACACACAATTATGTTTGGATGCTCAGTCTCCAAACTATTTGCCTTTTTTCCTCTGTTATCACTTTTGAATTGTGATCGCCCAAAATTATTATTTCGGCTAACAAGTGTCCCGCTGAATTAAACAGGTTAAGTACTCTTTGTGTGAAGTATTCTACTGAATATGTCTTGTACGGAGGAGATCATAGGACTAGAAAGAATCTGGGACTTGGCAGTCTCAAATTCAGAAGGAAGACCGCCCAGAAAGCTCATAACAGCCATCTGCTCCCTTTGACTTTGTTGAACCTTCACTTCCGTACTAAATAGCAGCAACATATTGAGCTCCTCATACATCATCTTGAATTCCATGAAGTACACCATGAGAGACTTGTCTCATTTTTCTGCACGGTAGAAAGCTTTACGAACCTCATAGATGCAAGAAATATTTCTTTTCCTAGAGTAGAAGAATTCCAAATAATCAAGCAATTCTTTGAAAAATTCACAGTGATTGATCAACCCAACTACCTTACTGTCAATGGAATTTCGTATTTGCAAGAATAACCGAGCATCTTTTCTCAGCCATGCCTGTCTAGAATCATCTTTAGGTGGATCTTCAGTCATATGATCATCCTTGTCGATAGTCTACAAATAAAGGTGAACTGTCTTACTCCAATCCAAATAATTTGACCCATTGAGTTTATGTTCTGTGATTCTTGACATCACTAGAATTATGTCAGATGTAACCACTGTCTATTTATCACCCATACTACCATATACAAAATAACTCAAGGAAGGAAGGTTAAGAAATTGGAAAACATGAACCTGTGTCAAAGAAGATCACACACCCGTATAGATGCTGACCCAACCAGGCATACCTAGAGGACGTACAGACTAAGGCAAACCAAAAAATGAAGACCGGAGGATTTTTTGGCAAGCCATGTGCCAGTGCAAGGATGAAGGGCAGAAGTGTCTTCAGGCACGTGTCACTCATGTGCTACAATTTTGGCAACCAAATTTCGGTGGTAGGCCATCCTTCCTAGGTTGGAGGTGAGAACAGGATGTCACCCTAGATGGGTGACCCAAACTGTGAGTCTATTCTGCTACTTTCCAGTAGATGAAGAACTCAAATTCTTGGCTCTAATACCATGAAATGAGAATTGAGGGAGAAAATACTTCTCACTTTTGATTATTCATCATTCTGGGCTATTTATATATAGAAGTATTAGTCCTATAATTGGAAGGAATTCTATACTAGGAAAGAAAATAAATTAGAATCCTAATCAATTCCTATAACCAAGCTATATAGCTTTACACACGCTATAACACTTATAATGAAATGAAAAAATTCAAAATTTGTTTGGAATCGAAACTTTCACAACTTGTTTGGAATGAGATGTGAACAATCATAACAAGTTTGCAATGGGAACATTCACAACTTGTGTAGAATGAAATGGAAACATTCAGAAGTTGTTTGGAATAGAAATATTGCCAACTTGTTTAAAATAAAATGCAAAAACTCACAACTTGTTTGGAATAGAAACATTCATAACTTGTTCGGAATAGAAACATTCACAGCTTGTTTAGAATGAAATGAAAAATTTACAACTTGTCTATAATATAAACATCCACAACTTGTTTAGAATGAAATTGAAACATTCACAACTGGTTTTGAATGGAAAGTTTCACAACTAATTTAGAATGAAATAGAAACTTTTACAACTTCTTCCGAGGAGAAATATTCCCGACTTGTTTAGAATGAATTAGAAACATTCATAGCGTGTTTGGAAAAGAATCATTCATAACTTGTTTTGAAATGAAATGAAAACATTGACAATTAGTTTGAATGGAAATATACACAACTTGCTTGCAAAAAAAAATGAAACATTCAAGGAATGGAGACATTCAAAACTTTTTTAGAATGAAATGGAAATGTTCACAACTTATTTAGAATAGAAAATTTCTCAAATTATTTAGATTGAAATGAAAACATTCAGAATACTTTGGAATGGAATGGAAACATTCACAACTTCTTTAGAATGAAATGGAAACATTAGCAACTTGTTTGGACTACAAACATTCACAACTTGCTTAGAATGAAGTGGAAACATTCACAATTAATTTGGAATGGAAACATTCAAACCTACTTATAAAGAAACATAAACATTCAAAACTAGTTTGGAATGAAAACATTCACAACTACTTATAACTAGAAACATTCACAACCTATTTAGAATGAAATGGAAACTTTCACAATTTGTTTAGAATGAAATGCAAACATTTACAACTTGTTTTGAGGAGAAACACTTACAACTGGCATGGAATGAAACAGAAACATTCATAACTAAATTCAGGGAGAAACATTCACAACTTGTTTAGAATGAAACGGTAACATTCACAACTTGTTGGGAAATGAAACATTCGCAACTTGCTTGGAATGGAAACTTTCACAACTTGTTTAGAATGAAATGGAAACATTCACAACTAGTTCAGAATCAAAACTTTCACAACCTGTTTAGAATGGAATGGAAACAATCACAACTAGTTTCAAATAGAAACAACCATAACTTGTTTGGAATGAGTTGGAAACATTTAGAATTAGTTAAGAGTCAAAACATCCACAACTTGTTTTAGAATATTTTGGAGACTTTCATAACTTTTAACTTTTTTGGAATAGAAACATTCACAACCTTTTCAGAAATGAATCATTCAAAACTTGTTTGGAATAGAAAGGATCATAACTTGATCAGAATAGAAACATCCACAACTTGCCTAGAATGAAATGAAATATTCACAACTTCTTTGGAATAAAAACATTAACGACTTGTTTGGAACGGAAACATTCACAACAGCATTGGAATAAAAACATTGACAACTAGTTTGGAATGGAAACATTCACAACTTGTTTAGAAGTAAATGGAAACATTCATAACTTGTTTGGAAAAGAAACATTCACAACTTGTTTGAGAAAGAGGAATTCACTATGTGTTTAGAATGAAATGAAAACATTCATCACTTGTTTGGAGTACAAACTGTGACAACTTGTTTGCACTGGAAACATTCATAACTTGTTTAGAATTAAATGGAAACATTCACAATAAGTTTAGATTGGAAACATTCACAACTTTCTTATTACAAAGTGGAAACATTTATAGCTAGTTTGAAATGGAAATAGTCGGAACTTGTTTAAAATGAAATAGAAGCATTCGCAACTTATTTCGAGTCAAACCATTCACAAATTGCTTAGGATAAAAACATGAACATTCACAACTTGTTTGGAATGGAAACACTCACAACCTGTTTGAAATAAAATGGAAACATTAACAACTTGTTTGGAGTATAAGCATTCACAACATTTTTGGAATATAGACATTCTTAACTTGTTTGGAATGAAATGGAAACAATGACAACTTGTTTCGAATAGAAACATTCACAACCCAATTGGAATGAAAACATTTCAAACTTATTTAAAATGGATTGGAAATATTGAGAACTTGTTTGGGATGGAAATGTTCATACCTTGTTTAGAACAAAATGGAAACCTTCACAACTAGTTTCAAATGAAAACATTGACAACTAGTTTAGAATGGAAACATTCATAACTTGTTTAAAAAAAATGGAAACATTCACAACTAGTTTAGAACAGAAACATTCACAATTATTTTGGAATGAAAACACTCATGACTTGTTTAGATTAAAATGGAAACATTCATAACTTGATTGGTAAAGAAACATTCACAACGCATTTAGAATGAAATGCAAACATTCACAACTTGTTTGAAATAGAAACATTCACAAGCTTTTTGGAATGCAAACATTCATAAGTTGTTTAGAATGAAATAAAACCATTCACAACTAGTTTGGAGTGGAAGCATTCAAAATATGTTTAGAATGAAAAGGAAACATTAACAACTAGTTTTGAATTTAACCATTGACAACTAGTCTGCAACAGAAACATTCACAATATGTTTAGAATCAAATGGAAGCATTCACACGTTGTTTGGAAAATAAACACTTACAACTTGTTTAGAATAAAATGGAAATATTCACAATTTTTTTGGGTGGGAAACATTTGTCTGGAATAGAAACATTCACAACCTCTTTAGAATGAAATGCAAATATTAACAACCAATTTGGAATTCAAACCTTCACAACTAGTTTGGAATAGAAGCATTCACAACCTGTTTGGAATAAATTGGAAACATTCATAACTTGTTTGACATTGAAACATTCATAACTTTTTTGGAATAGAAATGTTAACAGCTTGTTTAGATTTAATGGAAACATTTAAAACTTGTTTAGAATGAAATAGAAACATTTATAACTTGTTTAAAACGAGTCGCAAACATTAACAACTTGTTTGGGATAGAAACATTGAAAACATGTTTAGAACAAAATGGAAACATATACAACTAGTTTCAAGTGAGAAAATTCACAACTTGTTTAGAATGAAATGGAGACATTCACAACTTCTTTAGAATAGAAACATTCACAACTTGTTTAGAATAAAGTGGAAACATTCAGAATTTTCTTAGAATAAAAAAATTCACACATTGTTTGGGATGGAATCATTCACAAATAGTTTGGATTTGAATGTAAACATTCACAACTATGTTGGAATAGAAACATTCACAACTAGTATGGAATGGAAACATACTTTGACAACTTCTTTAGAATGAAACGGAAATAATCGCAACTTGTTTAAAAAGGAAACATTCACAACTTCTTTGGAATGGAAACTTTCAGAACTTGTTTATAATAAAATCAAAACATTCACAACTTGTTTAGAATCAAAACTTTGACAACTTGTTTAGAATGAAATGGAAACATTCACAAGTTGTTTGGAATAGAAACATTCACAACATGTTTATAATGGAAAGATTCACAACTTGTTTAAAATGAAATGGAAGCAATCACGACTAGTTTAGAATGCAAACATTTACAACTAGTTTAAGACAGAAGCATTCACACCTAGTTGGATTAAAAACAATCACAACTTGTTTAGAATGAAATTGAACCATTCACAACTTGTTCCAAATAGAAGCATTCATAACTAGTTTGGAAAAAAACCATTCACAACAAGTTTGTAATGCAAACATTCACAACTTGTTCAGAATAAAATGGAAACATTCATAAGTTGTTTTCAATAGAAACATTCATAGCTTGTTTAGAATAAAATGGAAACATTTACAACTTGTTTGGGAAAGAAACATACATAACTTGCTTGAAATGGAAATATTTACAATTTTTTTGGAATGGAAACATTCACAACTTATTTTGAAAGAAATGGAAAGATTCAAAACCAGTTTTGATTGGAAACATTCACAACTTGTTTAGAATGAAATGGAAACATTCACAATGTGTTTAGAATGGAAACATTCATGACTTGTGTGAAATGAAATAAAAACATTCACGACTTGTTCAGAATTGAAAGGTTCACAACTTCTTTAGAATGAAGTGGAAACATTCACAACTTGTTTTGAATAAGAACATTCACAAGTTTTTTGGATTGGGAACATTCACAACTTGTTTATAATGAGGTGGAAACAATCACAACTTCTTTAAAATGAAATGGAAACATTCCCAACTTTTTTAAAATAGAAACATTCACAACTTCTTCAGAATGAAAAGGAAACATTCATGGCTTGTTCACAGTTGAAAGGCTCACAACTTCTTTGGAATAAAAATATTTACAACTTGTTTAGAATGAAATGCAAATAATCATATCTAGTTTCACAACTAGAATGGAAACTTTCACAACATGCTTAGAATAAAGTAGAAATATTCATAGCTAGTTTGGTGTGAAAACATTCAAATCTTAAATACCACAAAATGGAAGCATTAACCACTTGTTTAGAATGGAAACATTCATAACTTGTTTCAAATCAAATGGAAATATTCACAACTAGGTTGGAATGGAAACACTCACAACTTGTTCAAAATGAAATGGGCACATTCACACCTTTTTTGGGAAAAAAAACTTTCATAACTTGTTTAGAATAACATGGAAACATTCACAACTTGTTTCGAATAGAAACATTCACGACTTGTTTTGAATAAAATGGAACCAATTATAACATCTTTCTAAAAGAAACTTTCACAACTTGCTTAAAATGGAAACATTCATGACTTGTTTAGAATGAAATAGAAATATTCACAACTAGTTTGGAATGGAAAGATTCACAACTTGCTTAGAATGAAATGGAGACATTCACCACTAGTTTAGAATGAAAATGTTCACAACTTGTTTAGAATGAATTTGAAATTCACATCATGTTTGGAATAGAAACATTCACAACTTTTGGAATGGAAACATTCACAACTTGTTTGGAATAGAAACATTCATAGCTTGCTTAGAATGGAATGGATACATTCACAACTTGTTTTGAATGGAAACGTTCACAACTAGAATGAAATGAAAACATACATAACTTGATTGGAATAGAAACATTCATGACTTGTTTAGAATGGAATGGAAACATTCACAACATGTCTAAAATGCAAACATTAACAACTTGTTTGGAATGAAAAATTTCATAGCATGTTTAGAATGAAGTAGAAACATTATGGACTAGTTTAGAATGGAAGCATTCACAACTTGTTTATAATGAAATGGAAACAGTCAAAACTAGTTTACAACAGAAACATTCATAACTTGTTTAGAATGAAATGGCAATCGTCACAACTTGTATAGGATATAAACATTCATAACTTGTTCAAAATGAATTTGAAACATTCACAAATTGTTTAGAATGTGATGGAAAGATTCTCAACTTGTTTAGAATGAAATGGGAACGTTCATGAAAAGTTTGGAATGGAAACATTCACAACTATTTTGGAATGAAAATGATCACAATTTATTTAGATTAAAGTGGAAATATTCACAACTTGTTTGGAATAGAAACATTCAAAACATTAATGGCTAGTTTGAAAAGGAAATGTTCACAACTTGTTTAGAATTAAATGGAAACATTGACAACTATATTGGAATGGAAACAACTTGTTTGGAAAGCAAAAATTTACAACTTGTTTAGAATGAAATGAAAACATTGACAACTTGTCTGAAATAGACACAATCACAAGTTGTTTAGCTTGAAATTGAAACATTCGTAACATGTTTGGAATTGAAATATTCACAACTTGTTTGGAACAGAAACATCCACAACTAGTTTGGAATGGAAAAAGTCACAACTTGTTTAGAAAAAAATGGGAACATTAACAACTTGTTCAGAATAGAAACATTCGCATCTATTTAGGGTGAAAGATTCACAACTAATTTGGAATGCAAACATCCATAACTAGTTTGGAATGAAAATATTCACAACTTGTTTAGAACAAACTTGAAATGTTCATTACTTGTCTGCAATAGAAAAACTCACAACTTGTTTAGAATGAAATAGAAACATTCATAACCTGTTTGGAATCAAATGGAATCATTGACAACTAGTCTGGATTTGAAACATTCACAACTTGTTTTGAGTGAAATGGAAACATTCACAACTTGATTAGAAAAGAAACATTTACAGCTTGTTTAGAATAAAATGGAAACATTGACAATTTTCTTGGAATAGAATCATTTACGACTTCTTTGGAATGGAAACATTCATAACTTGTTTGAAATGGGAACATCCACAACTAGTTTGGAGTGAAATAGAAACATTCACAACTTGTTTGGAATGCAAAATTAATAACCTATTTGGAGTGGAAAGATTCACAACTAGTCTAGAACCGAAACAATCACAACTTGTCTAGAATGAAATGGAAATATTCACATCTTCTTTAGAATAAAAACATTCAAATCTTATCTAAAATGAAATGGAAACATTCAAAACCTGTTTGGAATAGAAACATTCACAAGTTGTTTAAAATAAAATGAAAACATTCACAGCTGGTTTGGAATAGAAACATTCACAACTTGGTTGGAACTAAAACAATCACAACTTGTTTAGAATGAAATAACAACATTCACAACTTGTTTGTAATAAAAACATTCACAGCTTATTTAGAGTGAAATGGATACTTTCACAACTAGTTAGAATGAAATGGAAACATTCACAACTAGTCTAGAATAGAAACATTCACAACATGATTACAATTGAAACATTCACAACTTGTTTAGAATGAAATGAAAAAATTCACAAGTTGTTTGAAATGGAAACATTCGCAACTTGTTTTGAGTGAAATGGAAACTTTCACAACAATTTTATAATGGAAACACTCCCAAATTGGTTAGAATGAAATGGAAACATTTACAACTTATTTGGAATAGAAACATTCACAACTTGTTCAGAATTGAAACATTCACATCCTTTTTAGAATGAAATGAAAAAATTCACAACTGGTTTGGAGTTAAAATATTCACAACTTGTTTAGAATGAAATGGAAACTTTCACAGCTAGTTTGGAATAAAAACGATCACAACGTGTTTGGAATTAAAACATTCACATCACTTTTAGAATGAATTGGAAAATTTTAGAACTTTCTTAGAGTAGAAATATTCACAGCCAGCTTGGAATGAGAACATTCATAAAAAGTTTATAATAGATTGGAAACATTAACAACTTGTTTGAAAAAAAAAACATTCATAGCTTGTTTGGAATGGAAGCAATCACAACTTGCCTAAAATAAAATGAAAACATTCACAACTAGTTTGGAAAAAAAAATTCACACCTTGATTAAAATGGGAACATTCACAACATGTTTAGAATGAAATGGAAAGTTTTAAAACTTTCTTGGATTGGAAACAATCATAATTTTTTTAAATTGAAATGAAAACATTCACAACTTGTTTGGAATTTGAACGGTAACAAACCATTTAGAATGAAATGGAAACATTCAATGCCAATTTTGAATGGAAACGTTCATAACTTGTTTAGAATGAAATGGAAACATTCACAACTTATTTGGAATATAAACATATGCAACTTGTTTACAAAGGAAACATTCACAACATGTTTGCAATGAAATGGAAACTTTCACAACTAGTTTGGAATGGAATCATTCATAATTTCCTTATGTTGAAATGGAAACAATCACAACTTGTTTGGAATAGAAACATTCACAACTAGTTTGGAATAGAAACATTCAAAACTTGCTTCAAACAGAAATATTCCCATCTTGTTAGGATGCAATAGAAATATTCATAACTTGTTTGGAATGAAAACACTCACTACTTGTTTAGAATGAAATGAAATGATTCACAACCTGTTTGGAATAGAAACATTCACAACTTGTTTGGTATGAAATGGAAACACTCATACCTTGGTGAGAATTAAATGGAAATATTCACAACTAGTTGGAATTGAAACATTCACAAGTTGTTTTGGATATAAACATTCACCACTTGGATAGAATGAAATGAAAACATTCACAACTTGGTTAGAGTGAAATTGAAACATTCACAACTTTTTTTGAGTTGAAACATTCACATCTTGTTTGAAATGGAAATATTCACAACCTATTCAGAATAAAATGGAAACATTCGCAAGTTGTTTGGAATGGAAACATTCACTGCTTGTTCCGAATGGGAACAATCATATCATAACTAGTTTAGAATGGAAGTATTCACAACTTGTTTAGAAAAAAATGGAAACAATCTCAACTTGTTTGGAATAGAAACATTCACAAGTTGTTTAGAATGAAATGGAAGCGTTCATATCTTGTTTGGAATAGAAACCTTTACAACTTGTTTGGAATGGAAACATTTACAACTAGTTTATAATGAAATGGAAACTTTCATAACTAGTATTTATTGGAAACAATCATAACTTGTTTAGAATGAAATGCAAACATTTGCAACTAGTTTGGAATCGGAACAAACACAACTTTAAGGTGAAATGGAAACATTCACAACTAGTTTGGAATGGAGACATTTATAACTTGTTTAGAAAGAAATGGAAAGATTCATAACTTGTTTGGAATGGAATCATTCACAACTTGTTTGGAGTGAGATGGAAATATTCACAACTAGTTTGGAATGGAAACACTCACAACTTGTCCAGAATGAAATGGAAACAGTCAGATCAAATTTGGAATAGAAACATTCATGTCATGTTTAGAAAAAAGTGGAAACATTCTCAACTTGTTTAGAATGAAATGGAAACATTCACAACTGGTTCGAAGTGGAAGCATTAACAACTTGTTCAGAATTGAAGCATTCGCAACTTGTTTAGATTGAAATGGAAACATTCACAACTTGTTTGTAATAAAAGCATTCTTTACTTGCTTAGAATTAAATGGAAAAATTCACCACTTGCTTATAATGGAAACATTCACAACTTGTTTAGAGCGAAATGGAAACTATCACAACTAGTTTGGAATTGAAACACTCACAACTTATTTAGAATGAAATGGAAACATTCACAACCTGCTTGGAATAGAAACATTAACAACTTTTTTAGAATGAAGTGGAAATATTCACAACTACTTTGGAGTAGAAACATTCAGAACTTGTTTGGAATTGAAGAATTCAGAACTAGTTTAAAATGAAATGGAAACATTCATAACTTGTTTGCAATAGAAACATTCACAACTTGTTTTGAATGAAATGGAAACAACCGTAACTAGTTTGCAATGGACATAAACACAACTTCTTTAGAATGAAATGGAAACATTCACAACTTGTTTGGAATAGAAACTTTCAGATGTGGTTTTGAATGGAAACATTCATACCTTGTTTAGAATGAAATAAAATCATTCACAACTACTTGTAATGGAAACATTCACAAATAGTTTAGAATGGAAACACTCACAACCTGTTTAGAATAAAATAAAAACATTCACAACTTGTTTGGAACAGAAACATTTTCAACTTGTCTAAAGTGAGATGAAAACAATCACAACATGTTTGGAATAGAAATTTTCACAACTTGTCTGGAATTCAAACAATCACTAATTGTGTGGAATGAAATAGAAACATTCACAATCAGCTTGGAATGGAAAAATCCCCAACAAGTTTAGAATAAAATGTAAACATTTAGAACTATTTTGGAAAGGATATATCCACAACAAGTTTGGACCGGAAACATTTACTACTTCTTTAGAATGAAATGGAAACATTCACAACTTGTTTGGAATAGAAGCATTCATAGGTTGTTAGGTTGAAATGGACACATTCATAACTTGTTTAGAATAGAAACATTGATTAGTAGGAAATGCAAACATTCAGAACCAATTTGGAATGAAAGCATTCACAAGTTGTTTAGAAAGAAGTACAAACATTCACAACTAGCTTGGGAAGGAAACATTCACAACTTGTTTAGAATGAAATGGAAATAGTCAAAACTTGTTTAGAATACAACATTCACAACTTGTTTAGAATGAAATGGATTCATCCATAACTAGTTTGGAATGGAAAAATTTGTAACTTCTTTAGATTTAAATGAAAACATTCACAACTTGTTTGGATTGGAAACATTCACAACTTGTTTGGAGTCAAAACATTCGCATGTTGTTCAGAATGTAAAGGAAACATTCATAACTTGTTCAGAATAGAAACATTCAGAACTAGTTTAGAATCAAATGAACCATTCACAACTTGTTTGGAACTAAAACATTCATAACAAGCTTGGAATAGAAACATTCAAAACCTGTTTAGAATGAAATGGAAATATTAGCAACTTGTTTGGAATGGAAACATTCACAACTTGCTTAGAATGAAATGGAAACATTCACAACTGGTTTAAAATGGAACTGAATCATTCACAACTTCTTTGGAATAGAAACATTCATATCTTCTACAGAACGGAAGCATTCATAACTTGTTTACAATAAAATGGAAACATTCACAACTTCTTTCGAATGGAAACATTCACAACAAGTTTGGGATATAAACATTCATAACTTGTTTACAAGGAAATGGAAACATTCAGAACTTGTTTAGAATCAAATGGAAACATTCATAAATTGATTAGAATGAAATGGAATCGTTCATGACTAGTTTGGAGTGGGAACATTCACAACTTGTTTGTAGTGGAAACATTCACCACTTGTTCAGATTAAATTGGAAACACTCATAACTTTTTTAGAATGAAATGGAAACACTCACAACTAGTTTGGAATTGAAACACAACCTATTCAAAATGGAAACTTTCAAAACTTGTTTAGAATGAAACGGAAACTTTCACAACTTGTTTGGAATGGAAACATTCAAAACTTGTTTATAATTAAATAGCATTATTCATAAATAGCTTGGAATGGAAACATTCAAAACTTGCTTAAAATGAATTGGAAACCTTTACAACTTGTTTAGAATGAAATGAAAACATTCACATCCTGTTTGGAATGGAAACACTTATACCATGTTTACAATGAAATGGATACAACCACAACATGTTCGAAATGGAAACATTCATAACTTGTTCAGAATGAAATGGAAACATTTACCACTAGTTTGTAATGGAAAGATTCACAACTTGCTTGGGATCGAAAGATTCACAACTAGTTTCAAATGAAAGCATTCACTGCTTGTTTAGAATGAAATGGAAACATTTACAACTTGCTTGAAAATGGAATCATTCATAACTTGGTTACAATAAAAACTTTCACAACTTGTTTAGAATGAAATCACCATATTCACAGCCTATTTAGAATGGAATTGAAACATTCACAACTTGTTTTCAACGAAAAGGAAACATTCACAACTAGTTTGGAATGAAAACATTCGCAACTTGTTTAGAATGAATTGGAAACAGTGATAACTAGTTAGAATAGAAACAATCAGAAGTTCTTTGGAATGGAAACATTCACAACTTGTTTAGAATGAAATCGAGACATTCACAACTTATTCCCAACGGAAACATCCACAACTGGTTTAGAATGAAATAGAAGCATTCACAACTTGTTTGCAACAAAAATATTCTCAACTTCTAAAGTATGAAATGGAAACATTCACATCTGATTTGTAATGAAAACATACAAAACTTGTTCGGCATGAAACATCCATAACTTGTTTAGAATGATATAGAAACATTTACAACTTGTTTAGAATGAAATAGAAACATTCACAACTTTTTTAGAAACAACTTGTTTATAATACAATAGAAACACTCACAGCAAGCTTGGAATGGAAAGATTCACAACTTGTTTTGAATAGAAAGATTTACAACTTGTTTAGAATAAAATGAAACATTCACAACTTGTTTGGAATCGACACATTCACAACGTTTTCAGAATGAAATGGAAACATTCACAACTAATATGAAGTAGAAACAGTCATAGCTTGTTCAAAATGGAAACATTCACAACTTGTTTAGAATGAATTCGACACAATTACAACAAGTTTGGAGTAGAAACATTCACAACCTGTTTGGAACAAAAAATTTCACAACTTGTTTGGAATAAATTGGAAACATTCACAACTTGTTTTTCATGGAAACTTTCACAACTTGTTTTGAATGAAATGGAGACATTCATAACTTTTTTGGAATGGAAACATTCATAACTAGTTTGCAAGGGAATCATTCATAACTAGTTTGAAATGGAAACATTCGTAACTTGTTCTAATTGAAATGAAAACATTCACAACTTGTTCGGAGAAGAAATATTCATAACTTGTTTAGAATGAAGTGGAAACACATATTGCTTAGAATAGAATCATTAATAACTTAATTAGGACCTAGACATTACCAGCTTGTTTAGAATAAAATGGAATCGTTCATAACCTATTTGTAATGAAATGGAAACATTCACAACAAGTTCAGAATGGAAACATTTACAACTTTTTTAGAATGAAAAGGAAATGTTCACAACTGGTTAAGAATGGAAACATTCATAACTTGTCTAGAATGGAATGGAAACATTCATAACTAGTTCAAAATTGAAACATTCAAAACTTATTTGGAATAAAAACATCAAGGACTTACTTCAATTGAAATGGAAACTTACCCAACTAATTTCAAATTGAAACATTCACATCTTTTATGCAATGGAAACATTCACAACCTCTTTAGAATGAATGGAAACATTCAGAAGTTGTTTGGAATGGAAGGACTCAAAACTTGATTGGAATGGCAACACTCACAACTCATTTGGAATAAAATTAGTCATTACTTGTTTACAATAAAACGGAAACATTCACAACTAGTTTAGATTGGAAAGAGTCACAACTTGTTTCGAATAGAAACACTCACAACTTGTTTGGAATGGAAACATTTATAACTTGCTTAGAATCAAATGGAAACAATCACAACTAGTTTAGAATGGAAATATTCACAACTTGTTTGGAATTGAAACATTCATAATTTGTCAATAATGAAATGGGAAGAATCAAAAGTTGTTTGGAATGGAAACATTCACAACTTATTTGAAATGGAAACATTTACAACTTCTTAAGAATAAAATGGAAACACAACTTACTTAGAATAGAAACATTTACAACATATTTGGAATGCAGACATTAACAACTTGTTTAGAATAAAATGGAAACATTCATAACTAGTTTGGAATTGGAGCATTCATAACTTGTTTAGAATGAAAAGGAAACCTTCACAACTAGTTTTGAATGAAAACATTCATAACTTGTTAGATTGAACAACAAACATCCACAACTTGTTTGGAATAAGAACATTCACAATTTGTTCAGAATGGAAACATTCACAACTTGTTCAAAATTGAAACAGTCACAACGCGTTTAGAATTAAATGGAAACATTCACAACTAGTTTGTAACAAAAAAACTTACAACTTGTTTAGAATGAGATGGAAATGTTCACAAATTGTTTGGAATGGAAGCATTTGCAACTTGTTTAGAATGAAATGGAAACATTCACAACAAGTTTGTAATGGAAGCATTCTGAACCTTTTTCAAATAGAAACATTTACAACTTGTTTAGATTGGAAACATTCATAACTTGTTCAGATTTGAAACATTCACAACTTTTTTAGAATGAAAGGGAAACATTCACAACTACTTTTGAGTGGAAATATCCACAACTTGTTTGGAGCGAAAACATTCACAGCTTGTTTAGAAAAAAATGGAAACCTGCACAACTAGTTTGGAATGGAAACATTCACAACTTGTTTAGGAAGGAAACTTTCACAACTTGTTTAGAATAGAATGGAAATATTCACAACTTGTTTGGAATGGAAACATTTATAACTTGCTTTGAATGAAATGGAAAGGTTCACAACTTGGGTAGAAAGGAAACATTCACAACTTGTTGAGAATGGAATGGAAATACTCACAACTTGTTTGGAATGGAAACATTCTGAACTTGTTTAGAATGAAATGGAAACCTTTATATCTAGTTGGAAAGGAAACATTCCTAACTTGTTTGGAAATAATTATTTACAACTTGTTTGGAATGGAATCATTCTCAAGTAATGCACGCACTTCATTACTGGGTAATGTGATTTCTCTTTTAGTACAATCAATGTTAATTCCATGCATTGTCAACCAATCCATGCCAAGAAAAATATCATACTTTACATTGTTTAGCACTAGTAGATCAGTCATAATCTTAGCCTTTCCAACTTTTAGCCAACAATTCTTAGCTAGTTCTTTGGTGAAAAGAAATTGACTACCTGCTATTCTTACTAATGATTTATTATGCATTAATTCTATAGGCATTTCATATATTCAGTTGACTTTCTAGCCACAATAACATTGAGGCACCAATATCAAAGAATACACTAACTAGTACACCATTAAAAAAATGTTTCCTCTAAGTGCTTATTGCTCAAATGTCCCTTCCTTGTTCATTTGGAATACCTTTCCAGCTCTCCGCACTTGATGCATGTGAGGTCCTGGAGGACCCATTTGTTGATTGTCTCTGGCTGCTGGCACATTAGGACTATTCTGGCTTCGATGCTCTTGCCCTCTTCTTTGGACCAAAATGCAGTCCTTGATCTAGTAATCCAAAGAACCACATCTGAGACATGCCTGTGTCTCAAAATTTGATGGCCTCTTGCCGAGAACTTCCTCTATCTAGGACACCTTGGGCCAACAAACTTAATCTTCGCCTTGCAATCCATGCTAGGTTTTCTTGGCAATGTCCTTTCTTTTTAATGGTTTCTCCTGGTCCACTGTGAAACCATTTACTTTCATATTATTCTTGTTTCACTAGTAGTGCCTTCTAAACAGCATCAAGGTAGGTAATAGCATTGAAACGCCTAACAATTCCATTGATATCTGGTCTCAAACCTCTGAGACACCTCTTGGCTTTAAGTTCTTCCAATACATGGTATTGTGGTGCACACCTCACAAGTTGGTTGAACTTGTGTTCATATTCTAGAACACTGAGATTGTCCTATTTCAGTGTATCAAACTTAGGTTACTTTAGGTCTTTCGCAGCACCACTTATATACTGGTCTTGGAACATCCTTGTATATTTGGGCCATGTCATCTCTATCTCAAGATCTGCTCTTCTGCCTTTCTAGGTAGCATACCTATCTCTAACACTTCTCCACCACATTTTTGTACTACCTATAAGGTTGTAACTAGCCAAAAATACTTTCTTGGTGAAGCTTAAATGCATCCTCTCAAACATTTTCTCAATGAATCTTTGTCATTCCTTAGCTTTCTCTGATCCAGCTCTACCATCAAATTATGGAGGTCTTAGGCCTAGAAACCTGTCCAACAATCTGACACCACCAGAACCCAGAAAATCTTCAACTTTATGTCTCCTGGACCTATGTGATTCTTATAAGGCCATGTGGTCTCTAGGTCTCCTTCTTCTTCTCCTCTCACTAGGTCCCTCAGTTTCATTCTTCATGGGAAGGTCATAAACTGGTTTGCTGGCCCTATATACTTGGCCAATCTCTATCCTGACTCTCCTGGCTTTGGGGTGTCTTCAATCCATATCTTTAGCTTTTTTATTCTATGCATTTTTATCAAAAGGAACAGTAGTTAGATTGTGGTTCTTAGAACCTTTTCTTGTAGCTTCCTAATTCAACTCCGATGGTATGGCTAGTACTCCTTGTTGATGTGCTTGCAGCTCTGCCCACACCTGAGGCATATTCAATTCACGTGTAGGGTTCACTGCCCCTTGAGATCTTTGTGTTGTCTATTCACTCCTTTTTTGTTCTTCATTCCTTATGTCTAGCCTTTGCTCACCAAGAGGTCATAGGGTTCCTTGATCACCTCTCCTTGTGGGAACCATTTTTCCTATTTCATGACAATCAAAAGAGCACAATACATACTATGTGTTAGGTATTTAACACTAGCAGCTGACCTAACTAAGCTATATGTATGCCACATATGTATCATGTCATGTGCACACTTATTGCATTAGGCGCTCATTTCATGTGTCCAAACTTTCACACCATGTCCAACTCAAATTCCACCAATGTCCTCCTATGCCTTAAAGCTTTGAAACTATTTAATACGCTTAAACCTTCATAAGGAAATAGGTTTAAGACATTAAATCCATCTAAGTTTGCTGTTATGCAGTTTACACTCAATCGGATAAAATTGACCATATGAATAGTACATGGCAAAATCAGACAACTTTGATAGGCCATAAGTTTAGCTACAAGGCACAAAATCTAGTGATTTACAAGCCAAATTCTTCATCATATCAAAATTTCATAGCTAAATTCAACTTATATAGGAAGTTATGGCTTTTAGACTATAGGGTGTCAAAACTGAGCAACAATTTCCCATAATGCCCATGCAAAATTTGCAAATAAATCATCCACTTCACTTTTATGTGTGCAACTAACTTGGGCAGGTTCATGCATGTCTTAAACACTTAGGAAAGTCACCCCTAAATTTGGAACCATTCCATATGCATTGAATATAATTTCCTTTAAAACAACCCATACCTGGCAAAATGGACAGAATTGCACATACAAGCTTAAATAGCACCTCCTTACTTCAAATATCACCCATACACCTTCCATAATGTATTACATGCAAAGATGCATCATACATATGCTCTAGCTTAGTTGGGTACATACACTAGCTTCGGTGAGAGCTTTACGAACACAATGCATTCAAGAAACTTCAAAAAGTAGCTGCTGCGTAAGGCAAAAAGTACCAACACTAAAATTAGCAAATGTGCTAAAAAATCATGACACACTCTAGTTTAACACTACACATATTGAAGTGAATGTAGATGAAATTTCACAGGAAAAATAAAACTACAAGTAATAGTTTGATTTATCTCTTTCAGGATCACCTGAAATGTGGAAAGAAAGAGGAGTAATCTCTTTATACTGAACTTAGTAAGGACTTTCAATGTAATGTCATTCATAGCAATGTACTATATAAAATTCAAATACACGAAAACAAACAAAAATAATACACACACAAATATGGCAACCATATGCACCAAACAAACATAGCCAGCAACCACATGTAATGCGACAATAATAACACTAGGGTTAGTCCATATTCATTCAATAAAACAATAAGATATTATAATAGTATCACTATGGAAGCCTTCTCCAAGAATTTGCTTAGTCTTAGGAGGCTTTTAGGTCTTAGTTATTACTAAATTGGGCTCTAGAAACTCTTCTTTCTTGCTGCCATATTTAGCATGGTAACACTAAGGCTAAAACCTTGTCATGCTCCTTTCCCCTTAACATATACTTGGTTCCTTAAGGTTTTTGCTCTCTTCCAAGCATGTTCTTAGCTTTATGCATGTTTGGAAATATAATAAATAATCTAGGAAACTTAAGAAAATCCTTACCTTTTTCTATGAAATCTAAAAACCCTAATAGAACAAAAACTAGGTTTTCCTGTAGTTTTTGATGTCTTCTTTGCTTTCTCTTGTTTCCTCTCACTTTCTTAAGGTACGGTGGCTATGAAAGGTTATGGTAGAGTTCAAGGAGAAGGTTTAGGGCTTGTGGGAGGCCAAAAAGAAGAGAAAATAGCCAGGAAATGGAGCTTTTTCTTCATTTATTCATCATTTTGACCTAGGTGACGTATGTGCAAATTTTTGCAAGTTTTTCCTACACTTGGACAATGTTATGTTCGGCCATTCAAGGGTGGAAAATGACATTTTCTTACCCCTATGATCCTTTTCAAAGGTCATTATAACCTTTAGACAAAAAGGTGCACATTTGGGTCCTTTGTTGGCATTATGCCACAAACAGCAAACTTCGCCTCTTTGAGAACTTTGGTCCCCAACAATATATTTAATTCCATCCATATCCTTTCTTGATAATACCATCCATATGCCTCCATAAGCCATCTTTAGAAATTTGTGCAATTAAGAAACCAACCTTTGTAACCTTACAATTTAGTCCATAGGTTACTTGTAAAACAAGCAATCCATTAAGGCTTTCTTAAGGACCAAGCTACCACTATATAGGTGACTCAAGGAATTTTGTATTGAATACTTTACATTTCATAATTCATGCACTATGGTGAAAATTAAAGCATACAAGTTTAGATTCTTTTGCTACAATTTTCGCATTATGTGAGGTGGTAACATTTCTCCCCCCCTTAAAAATTTTTGTCCTCCAAAATTGCCTTTAGCTTAAGGTTTTCATTAGGATACCTTTCTAGCCCAGAGTTACCTACCTTTCAAAATGGTGTGACCATTATACTTTGACCATGGGAATTAATTTATTCCTCAATCTTTTGGTATCCTTAACTAGTATAGTGATAGGCTTATTTTTGTATGTCAGATTAGGCTCTCACTATATGTCTTCCATTACTATTGTATGCTTTATGTCTAGTAAACACTTCATAGGCATACGAATATGGAAAACATTATGCACACTTAACATACTTTGAGGAAGAGCTAACTTATAAGCCACCTTTCCAACCCTTTCTAGTATTTTATAAAGACCAATGTTCTTTGGAGCTAGCTTAATTCTTTTACCAAATTTGATAATGCTTAGGATGGTGCCACTTTGAGCCATACTTTATCACCAACCTTAAACTCCAAGTCTCTTCTTCTTTTATTCATACAAGTAGTGTGTAGGGTTTTGGGAGCCAAACAAGGGCAGTAGAATATAACCGAAACCCTCCAGGATCCAAGCAAAACGGGGTAAACCGAGTGTTCAAAATTTTTATACCTAATTTGGTTGACATCTTTCACCCAATTGTTGAGTCGAGTCACAATACCTGAACAATTGACATGTTCAAGCTCTCTATGGTATCCACATGAGCCTCTCAAGATCACCATGCCTCCACCACGTCCCGGTAGAAGCGTTCCTTTTGCGCTCATAGTGCTAACTTGCATTCTCCAATGAATGGCAAGAAAATAGTGTGGCTGGTTTTCAGAACTCATCTGATTTCATCCTTTTGGGAGGCTAGGCCAAGAGCTGTGAATTTCTGACTATATGATGTATTTATAGTGAAACTCAACTCCCAAGCCTAATGGGTTTCAAAGCCCTAATCCAATTAAGTATCAATTTCAGGCTTAATAATGACTCAACTTTTGGACCAATTATTAATAGAAAATTATCATGAAAACATAACCCAAATAAATTAGCCCATGCACTTAAATAATCTAATTCGCTCTATGTGTGTGACCCAATAGGCTCATATCACATTGGCAATGATCATAAATCACATTTATGATCATAAACAATGAACGGTGTCTAGCAACACATCATTGCTACCCAAGTGACAAGATTGTCGGTGATTTGACTAAACCTTTGTGATCATTATATGTATATGCCATTGTCCCTTTGTCCAGGATATGAAGGCCAAGCACGAGACATGGAATGTGTCACTCTTGTACAGCCCGATCTATGGTTTCTTGATTACCGAGTATACTAACTTAAATTGATGACATTGATATCGTATATCAACTCATCTGAGGATGGCCATCCATTTTCTTAGTCTCACTCTATCAAGGGGCCCAAAGATATCACTCCCGTTATATAAGAGGGACAAATCCCATCTTGATCATACAAAACCCTCCGCATGATATGTGACATACCTAATGACCTCCTTCAAGTTCACTCAATTACGAGTAACAAAGGGAAGTATCAAAGTATGTGACTCACATGTAGGGAACATTGATGACCTTAGGTCAAAGGACTACATATACATGATCACTATGTGAATCACTTATGATACTCAAATAATGATCCATGTAGCATTCTTATGGTGGGTCGGTCCACTACACAAGTTCTCCAACTTGTACCCATATGTAGACTACATATCTTATATTAGTCTCCACATGTGCTAGTCTTCACGTATTATTGCATCCTACTCCATGATAATACTAGACTAGGGACATTTAAGAATAGCATTATTCTAGGGTTATAATTATATTTGATTATGTCACACAGAAAAACATATAACAAACACAATAATTGGATTAATGCCTTAATAAAATATCATGACTCAATGTGCAAAATACAATCATCTCATGATTGCCTTTTGGGCACAACGCTAACATGGTGGTCCTTTCATTGTATATTCTTAATCTTTCCTATATCTTCTTGATTTTGCTTGTTGTTTCTTCAATGATCTCAAGAATCAGCTCTAACCTATCTGAGGCATCCACCTAACAATGCAGTGTCATGCACCTTCTCCAATAAAGGGCTTCATAAGGTGCCATACCAATGGTGCTTTGATAACTGTTGTTGTAAGAGAATTCCACCAAAGGTAGGTGTTGGTCCCCTTGTCCTTTGAAATCTAAGACTTAACTCTTAAGCATGTCATCAAGTGTCTGAATCACCCTCTCAGTTTGTCCATTTGTCTGAGGGTGGTAAGTAGTGGTCAGGTCCATTTTGGTTTCTAGTGCTTTGTGAAAAGCATTCCAAAATCTAGCTATAAACCTTGGATCTCTATCTGGCATTATGGAGTCTAGCGCTCCATGTAATCTTACTATCTCTTTGATGAAAATTTGTGCCAACTTTTCTATTGAGTTTGTGATCTTTATTGATAAGAAGTAGACATACTTGGTTAACCTATCCATAATGGCCCAGATTGTGTCATGTCTTAATTTGGTCATAGGCAACACAATGAAGAAGTCTATAGTAATGTTACCCTACTTCCTCACTATAATTGGTAGAGTTTATAGTATGCTTGTAGGTTTTTTATGCTCTACCTTAACCCTTTTGGCATGTGGCACATTTAGAGACATATATGGCTATGTCCTTTTTCATGTTTGGCCACCAAAAATGTACCTTCAAGTCTTTGTACATATATTTTGTCCCTGAAGTATAGTAATCCTTACTTGTAGGCAAAGGATTCATACAAGGACTACTTGCCTTCCACTGAAACCTTTTTCAAATTAGGGTCCACTCCTTGTGCCTTTCTTATCTTTTTAATCCATCTAGACTGAATAGTTAATGTACAAACTTGTGCTTATTCCCATACTTGCCACTTATGCCAAAGGCATAACAAACTATTCTCCTCATTAGTATCTACCAAGGATCCACCTTTTAGCAGGCCATTGTACTTCCTATTTAAGGCATCTGCCACTAGATTGCGTTTGGCCTTAGTGTACTCAATGCTGCAATCATAGTCTTTGATATACTCCAACCATCTTCTTTGCCTCATGTCCAACTCTTTCTGAGTGAACAAGTACTTTAGGCTTTTATGGTTGGTTTATATCACAAATGGGCTTCCCAATAGGTAATGCCTCCATTGCTTTAAGGTGTAGATCACTACAGCAATTCCTAGGTCATGGGTATGGTAGCTTCTCTCATGGGGCCTCAATTGCCTTTACCCATAAGCAATCACATTCCTTTCTTGCATCCACACACATCGTAACCTAAATATAGATGCATATGTATAGATGGTGTAAGGTTTGCTTGGATCAAGTAGGATTAACACTGGAGCTTGAATCAATTTACTCTTTAGCTCCTAAAAACTCTTCACACTTTTTAGTCCATTCAAATCTTTAATCCTTTTTGGTTAGTTAAGTGAGAACTAAGGTAATCATGGAGAATTTTGGCACAAATCTCCTATAATAACCTACTAATCCTAGGAAGCTTCTAACTTTTTTTACAGTCTTAGGCCTTTCCTATTCTTGCACAGCCTTGACCTTTTCAGAGTCTACTTTAAGGCCTTGTGCATCAATGATGTGTCCTAGGAAAGACACTTCTTTTAACAAGAATTGGCATTGGGAAAATTTAGCATACAACTAATTGTCCAATAGTGTGTTCAAGACAATTTTTAAATGATGCTTATGTTCATTTTCATCCTTGGAATACACTAGGATGTCATCAATGAGCACCATGATACACTTATCCAAGTGTGGTATGAACAGATGATTCATCAAGTCCATGAATGTAGTAGGGCATAAGTTAGCGAAATGGCATGACTATATACTCATAATGCCTATATCTAGTTCTAAAAGATGTCATGGGTATATCTTCTTCTTTTACCCTCAACTGAAAGTAGCTAGATCTCAACTCAATTTTAGAAGAGATCTTTGCTCCCTTAAGTTGATCAAATAGATGCTTAATCCTTTTACTGTAATCAACGCACAACCTTAATGATCCATCTTTTTTCAAAAAAAGAAAATTGGAGCTCCCCATGGTGAAACACTTGGTCTTATGAACCATTTTTCAATAAGTTCATCAAGTTCCTTCTTGAGCTCAGTCATCAATTATCTCTGTGATTGACATTCTGTAAGGAGGTATGGATATTGGTGTAGCTCTAGGTTATAATTTAATGTCAAATTCAATCTCTCTTGGATGAGGAATACCTAGTAGATCTTTAGGAAGGACTTGTGGAAATTTTTTCAGTATAGGTATCCTACTAATCTCTTCATCAATCTCAATGTCATTTAATGCATAGTATTCATCTTTAGGAATCACAGGAATTTCGTTTATAACTTCTAGTTCTATGCCATGTATTTCATACAATAATTCCTTAAAGTTCACTAATGCATGCACTTCATTACTAGGCAATGTGATTTCTCTTTTAGCACAATCAATCTTAAATTCATGCATTCCCAACCAATCCATGCCAAGAACAATATCAGTGTTAGATTGTTTAACACTAGTAGATCAGTCATAATTTTAGTCTTTCCGACAACTAGCTCATAATTCTTAGCTTGCTCATTAGTGAAAAGACATTGACTTCCTATTGTTCTTACTAATGATATATTAAGAATGAATTCTATAGGCATTTTCATGGATTCAGTTAACTTTCTAGCCATAATAGGCACTGAGGCACCAATATCAAACAACACACTAACTAGAACACTATTAAAATAAATATTACCTCTAAGTGCTTGTTGTTGGGATGTCTTTCCCTTTTCAATCTGGAATACACTTCGAGCTCTCTACGCTTAAGGACTTTTAGCTCCTAGAGGACCCCTTGGTTGATCATCTCTAGCAACTGGCACATTATGCCTATTCTAGCCTTGGTCCTCTTGCCATCTTCTTTGGACCAAAGGGTAGTCTTTGATCCAATTATCCAGAGAACCACAACAGAGGCATTCCTATGTCTCAAAATAATATCGCCTCTTGCCATGGAACTTCTTCCATCTAGGATACCTTGGGCCAACAAACTTACTCCTGGCCTTGCCATCCGTTCCAGGTTTTCCAACCTTGGCAATTTTCTTACCTTTCATTGGTTTCTGTAGCCTTCTAGTCTCACTGATCTCTTATGGTTCACTAGGAAACCATTTACTTTCATACTATTCCTATTCCACCAGTAGCACCTTCTAACCAACATTGTGGTAGCTAATAACACTGAAAAGCCTAACAGTTCTCCTGATATCTAGTGTCAAACCTTTGCAAACCTCTTGGCTTTAAGTTTTTCCAGCCCGTGTTATTGTGCTGCATACATCACAAGTTGGTTGAACTTGTGTTCATATTCTAGAACATTGAGATTGTCCTGTTTTAGTGCATCACTTGGCTTACTTTAGGTCTTTGATGGCATCCCTTATATACTACTCATGGAACATCCTTATAAATTTAAGCCATGTCATCTATAGCTCATGATATGCTCTTTTGCCTTTCTAGGCAGCATACCTATCTCTAACACTTCTCCACCATATTTCTACACTACCTACAAGGTTGCTAGTTGCTAGAGACACTTTCTTGGTGTAGCTCAAATGCATCCTTTCAAACATCTTCTCAATGAATCTTAGGCATTCCTAAGCTTTCTCTGGTCCAGTTCTGCCATTAAATTATGAAGGTCTTAGCCTGTTCAAAAAAGTAAAGGCATCACAGTTTGTCTGAGAAAGCAAACCTGGAGGCACCTCGGTGACATCATTATCCGAGCCCTGAGTCCCCTCGGTAGAAATTTCCTTGCCTTTGCTCCTACGGTGCTCCTCGGCAGAAGGGGCTTCTACCAAAGCATCCAGAAGAGTCGCCGAATGAGTGGGACTCTGAGCAGTGAGGTCGGCAGCGACCTCGGCCGGCGGGACAGTAGCAGCCTCGGGCTCTTCGCCCGCCTCCTCGGAAATCTCTGGAAGAGGAGGAGGCACATCCTTCTTTGCCCGTTTGGCCACAGATGGCCCAGCCCCAGATGATTTTCGCCTTCGGGAGACGGCCTTCTTCGTCTGTTCGCCCTTCTCGGCTTGACCGAGAAAAAAGGACTTCTAATAGGCAGCAATGTCGTCGCTCATCTTTGAAAAAGAAAGAAGACATCAGCGTGAGTCCAAGGTGAAATTATAACATAGGGATTCGGAGATAACTTACACTCGTAAAAAGTTTCGTAAGTAGTTTCCTCCCGAAGGAGTTGGACCAGCCAAGAATCCTTCCCAGCGATGTCAGGAGCCAGCATTCCGAGGTCGGTCTTGTGCTCCTTCACTACCCCTAACTCCCAAAGAACCTCCTCGGTCATCAGCTTCCAATTGATGGGGAAGGGATAGAGGGAGCGCGAATGGACCTTGGAACCCCAGTCGGAGACGGCGCGGATACGTTTGTCAAAATCCGCGAATATGGGAGCCAACTCGGGAGTCAGCATTATCCTCGGATCTACGACGTCCATCTCCAGCCTTCCCCGAGCCCACTTGGTCAGAACGTGCGACCNAAAGTTAAAACCCACCAAATGTTTTGCCGAAATCTGGGTTTGAAGACGCCGTCGCGAAAGGTTGCCGGAAAACACCCCGTTAAAAAGGATCGCGCGAAAAAGCGGGAGAAATGTGAAAGCAATTGAGAGCAAAAACATAAGCAAAAGAGGGTTATGACGGAACAGGAGTATATATAGGCCGAGAGGCGAAGGCGAACCGGCATCATAACTACTCCACGAAGGTGAACAGTCGCCATAATTGCTCAGAGCGCATGAAAAGACGTGCCTGCTTTATCCGATATAGTTCCTACCAATAGCAGGCTGCCACGTGTCAACCATTGCGCCAAAGGGGGGTCACGCCTTCTGACACTCCTACACCTGGGCGCGCCGCTCTAGACTGACACGTCTGGTTACAAGACGTGACGTGGCGCAGATCTACAAAAAGAGAGAGGTAGGTTACCTCGAAGACACCAAGAGATAGATTATGACCAAACAAGCCAGTGTCTTCAGACAAGAGGTCCATCCTCGGCAAAATTGTTATAACCAAGGCCCTGAAAAACTGCATTCAAAAGCTGATAAACCGAAGTATCTACTTCGGCTTTCCAAAATGGAGCTTGTGATAGCCAAAGGACTATCGCCTCTCTCACCCCGTGCCTCCTGCCGAAAACAAGGTAACCGGAGAGCCTAATGTCACCCGAATGAGGCACTATCACTGACCTCGGAAGTAGAAAAATCAAGACGTGTCAAACTCGGGACTTCGGCTAATACCTCAGGAACTCCAAAAATGTTACCAACTCCCTCGGGGGACCAAGCGGATCGCCTTCGGAGGCGAAGGTCTAGCTATTCCAAAATGGGAGAATAGTTGACCCGAAGGCGGAACCCTCGAGCTAGGGGCTTCCCGAACTAGTGGTACACCGGCAAAAGAAGGACGTCCGTACCAAGGGATGACCTCACCCAGGGGACCTCAGGAGTACGGCAGGAGCATTTAAGGAGCCTCTGACATGTCATCCGCAGGCGCTACACGCCACCTGGAACGGCGTTCTGACATGTCCACGCCATCCAGGTCTTGTCACGACCTGTCTCGGACCAAGGCTCAAGGAGCCTGCAAACAGCCACTTGTCCCCTACGCCCGAAGGTACAGGAAAGATCTGACCGAACACGCATTATGATCTAAACGGACTGAACACTCCTATAAATACCAGGAAACAAACCCTGGCAGAGGGACTCTCCAGGACCAGACCCCATTTTTTCTTGAGAAAACACGAACAGGCAAGGCCACTAAAACCTTTAGTGCTCCCCCTTCACCTTCTCAAGACACTGACTTGGGCGTCGGAGGCTCCTCCCCGGAAAAACACTCCGGGGACCTCCTAACCCTCTCTTCTGAGCTTTTCAAGCA